>BQNB010024976.1:0-57903 GCA_026074375.1 Tanacetum coccineum
CAAGTTGGATGAGTTTGGTGGTTGGTTAAATAAAATAAATCGAAAAACACACGCAAAGTATGTAATATATTCCGTATATATATTACATATAAAAAAAAGAAACAATTATATAATTCATATGGTGAATTATATAATAAAGACAAACAACCAAAAGAATAAGTCGCAATATATGATACTTTACAAGTATATAAGAAACATAAGAAAAATAATTGTAACAATATAATTCGACACGTTTTCAAAAGTCACCAATTAAATTAATAAAAAGTTCGTGCGTAAAAGTAAATATACATTTTAAAGTTACGAATAATATAAACGATGTTTTTAGAGTTTTTACAAAAGTTATGACTTTATTTTCCAACCGGGAATTTATAAAATAATATATTTTATAAGATAATATTTCGTTTCCTTAATGGGTTGTAACCAAAATAGTTGTCTCTTTTGTAAAGTATAGCTTTCGTTCATTTATCGGTTTATTGTATCATTACAATTAAATAATCTTATAACTTAATCCTCTTTGTCGGGTTTCCAAGATAATAGAAGTTTTAAACGAAAATACTAAGTATATAAATTTTTATAAAATTCGGCATGACCTATACGTTTATACAACGTTTCCATATTTATCAAATTTCAACGTTTTTCCCATTTAACCAATCCGTGTTGCAATTATCGCATGTTTTTAATTTGTATAACTAGACGAGGTTGAATAATAATAAAAATAAGCAAAACCAAACACACCCTTATTGATTGTTAAACACACAACCCAGCGCACTCTTATATGATCGTTAAACTCAATATCCAAAAAGCACCCTTACGGTCATTAACCAGCAAAACCAACCAGACCCTATGGGTTGTAAATGCGAAAACCAAACGCGATATGGCTGTAAACCCTGATCCAAACGCCCCCTTACAGTCGTAAAACACAAATCCAAACACCCCCACTGAACTGTTTAAACGCAGAAACAAACACTCCTTTAGGGCTGTAAAACACAGCAATAAACACCCTTATACGGGCGTAATTACTAGCCGAATCAAAGGAACCAAAAGAAAACTTAATATAAAAAAATTATAACAAGTTAAAACAACCAAACCACTCATTTATTATTATTTTTACATAAATGTACCATCCAAGCCTCTAAAAAATATGATGTAGTATGGTAGGTGATGGTTGGCGGCAGGATGTTGTGGTGTCGATGGGTGTCATAGTGGCCGGTGTGGAGTGCCGGCTGTGATGAAAGGTGTCGGTTGGTAGAGATGATGATGGGTCAATTGTCGCGATGGTGGTTGTGATGAAGATGATGGTGGTTCAGAGATGTTGAGATGTGGCGGTGGAGGTGACACGTTGGTGATGATGTCGTGGAGATAAAGGTGTCGGCCGCTTAAGGTGGTGATGGTGCGGCGGCTGTTGGCCGGAGTTGGTGATGATGTTTTTGGTGGGGATGACGATGGTGAGGTGGTGGTTCTGGTGTTGGTTACGGTAAGTGGATGGTGTCGGCGGTGTGGGCTCGCGGTGGTGGCTGCGACTGGCCGAAAAATTTTGGCCGCGAGGGTGGGTGGCGGCTCGCCGGAGGTAAAGGAGAGAGGGAAGAGAAGCTCGGGATATTTATGAGATAAACCCTAGTTGCTTGAAATATAAACTTGAAAGTTTAAAATAATAAGTGTAAGTGAAAATAGTTTAGGTAGGATTTTTAAGTATTCCACAGGGACCAAAAGTTAATTTCGTTAATTAATTGTTCAGTACTCTCGTTTAAAGCTAATAACAGATGATTCAAATTACGAAATTCCGCCATTGGTTTTCCAAACGATTTTTCCTATAAAAATTGAGTATTTTACATTGAGAAGCTAATTAATTTTATAATAATTTTATAAATATATTTAAAATGTTTATTATTTATTTTGGGTATCACGGGTAAGCTTTGCCCGTAAAAATAAAACTTTAATTCGAATGTTCGCATTTTTAACAAATGATTTGAATAAAACAGTAAATAATTTTATTAAATATTTTTATTTAATAATTTTGTTATATAAATATAAATTTAAATATTCTTGTGTCGGTACGCGTTTCGTACGGTGTTCAAAACTTTGCGAGGATATTTAAGTCATTTTCTGCTTGGTTTCGTGTCTAGGGTAAATCTGAAAAGTTGTCCGGAATGTCGTTTTACATTAAATTGCTTTAGAGTCCGAGTCGTGAAAACGTAATTTAGTGGGTTGTTTTTGATAAGTCAACATAGGAATACATATATCTTCTCGTTTTCAAGTCAAATAAGTTTGAAAAATAAATTTGTAAATGAGAGATAATAATAATAAATATGATTTATTATTTAAATACGTTTTAAAAATCTACCGGCTACGCGGTAATCGTTTATTTTTTTACAGTAAAAGGTCAAAAGTCAAAAGTCAAGTCGGTAAACCAAAAGTCAAAGTGTAAATTAGTAATTGTAAAATTACCGAAAAATTGCGGGTGTGACACTGTTTTACTTATGTGCTAAAACAAATGCTATGTTTTTGGACAATGCTATGTGCCTATGATTGCGTATGTGAATGCTGTTGTATATGTTCATGCATGCTATTGGGTACATAACTAAGAATTATTAAGCCGGCCTATTGTACTCCAGCTGGTAGGCATATGTTTAGAGACTATAATCGCTTGAATCCATTGTTGAAATGTTGTATGACTTATTGCTATGACAATCAATGATTTCTGTGATTGCATTGGAATTCCTATTATACTAACTTGCACAATGCAAACGGCCGCTATAATACTACACTATTGTCCTCTCAAATATCTGGCCAGACATCTGGTTTATACTCTAAACTACGAGCTCAACCAACTTTATTTTGATCCTTATTCGAGTATCATTTTCAGTGAAGCGAATGCTCAGTTGAGTACAGATAGGATGCCTTAGCAAACTAAGAGAATCCTTTAGGATCATCTCTTGAAAGCCTACAGTTGTAAGAACTTTGTTTTTCAGTTATGTATCTGGGAGCATTTTTAGACTTGATTACCGCCATGTGTGGTAGCTTGGCATGTAATAACTTTAGACCTATGTGTTGTGAATTAACAAGATCATCGAAAAACAAGTATCCACTTATGAAACGGAGGACGTTGTGACACTTTCATTTGTATGCATTTTAGTTATCTCTATAGTGACACCATGTTGTTATGACGATAAATCCTCTTTTCACCCACGTAGTTTCCGCCTTAGACAGAAGGTGTGCCAATTGTATAAGAGCCATGGTTTAAGAGAACCTAGGTGGTTTAGCCCTAGACTATAACCTAGGAACCCTTCATATAGCGTACATAATAGGATCTATTTATGCGGTTTTCCCGCTTATATTTGCTTTTGCGCGTAATTATCGTCTATCGTCTTAGATAAGTCAATCATTCGACTATGTAAGTATGACACTGAGTATAATCGGGAAAGGATGCATATATAAATACGGTGGCCAACGTAATTATAGATGCATCACAACCCACGTGTACTTAGGTGATCCTGCTCACTCAAAACGGTATTGACAACTAGGGCCGCGATTTGAACAATAGTATATTAGGACCGTCTATATACGAAATTCCCCTCCTACCTAATGTTACCTATATCCTCCCTCATGTAGATAATGGCTCCAACGATGACAACCCACAATGCTGGTCGACGTACTGCTTCAACACGAGGTGGAAGGACGGGTGGACAGACTGGTAGAGGAGGTGGAAGAACTGGAGAGCAAACGAGCAGAGTTGGTGGACGAACTTGTGATCTAGGTGGCCGAGGTAACAGAGTGAATGGAGGCGTTGACTAAGTCCCTGACTTTGTTACTATCAGCTCTTAGCAATTGTAAGACCTACTTCCTACTATCGTCGCTCAAGTAGGTGATCGCGTTAGCAATCAAGGGAACATTGGGAATCAAAACGACAACGCCGCTGACGACAACATCCCTGAGGATGATAGGAATGTCAACATAGGAAACGGTAGGAATGGGTGTTCATACAAGGACTTTGTGGCATGCAAGCCAAAGCAATTTGATGGTAAGGGTGGCGCGGTAGCTTACTGTAACCTCTGCCCTTTTTGTGTTCTAAATATTTCATTAATAGTCCTTTGACTATTTGACTTTTGTCAGTTTATTCAGATTTTGTACCGTGTTTACGGTGATGATTTTATGAGATATGGGATGATTTGAGGTTTATTGTGATTAATAATCCCTTTTGGAAGGTATTATTGTGTTATGTGTATTCCGGGTGGTTCGACCCGTGAATTTTGAGAAATGCAGAAAAACGAGTCTGACACGCCCGTTAATGTCCAAATTGAATTTTGAAGGGTTTAAAGTGTAAATACGGCAAGTGAATGCTCTAAGTTAATGGAAAAGTATTTTTAAGGTGAATAAAAATGCTTTTTCACTTTGGGGTAAATTTTACGGTTGAGTTTTACGAGCTTTTAAGTGATTTCAACACGAGAAGAAAGGCCCGGGACTCCCTTGGATCCCATGGCCGGTTATGGTTAGAAAGGGAGACAAGGAGGCTAAATTTTAGCTCCTTTGTCTAAGAGATGTACACATATATGCTTCCACTAGAATTATTTTCATCATAATCCATTCCGTTTACAAGAAATAAAAAACACACACTTCTCTTGTGTGTGTATAGTTCGTCCGCCACCTACAACATACACACACACTTATAATTTTTGAATTTTGATCAAGAAAACATGAAGACATAAATATTTAGGGTTGATTTTAGTGTTTGGTTATTCATTTAAACAACGTTTGGGTTGTCCGGTTCGTGTCGAAATCTACAAATTTGAAGATTTTATTTTTCTAATTTAAAATTTGTTTGTCCTTTTGGGTTTATTTTGATGCATAGATGTTAGTTGTACAAGTTTATTGTAACACCCCCAAAAATATACAACGCAGCGGAATACCACATGGGGTGCTACTTCATAATACACAGCGCTAGATACAAGAGAACGACCTCTAAATGTGTCGTTTGTAAAACAATCTCGTTGATTTTCTGAAATCAAAATAATAGTTGTCCCATATTTGCATCACCATGAAAAACTTGAATGTAAAGACTCCAATGCACATCAAATAATCCAAGCATCTAATTCACCTGAGAAAAACATGCTTAAAAGTGCAACATTAAAGTTGGTAAGTTCATAGATTAGTTTAAATATGAATGTAAGTTTCAACAATGTATTTGTCCACTGTATCATCACAGTACCATGTAAAAATCCCAAAGATTTATAAAGAATGCACGACACATTTTATGTCACAAAAGTACAAAACTATATCCAAAGATTTTTAAAGAATGCATGACAAATTTAATGTCACCAAAATGGTTTCAAGTCATAATGCCACTTTATTCAGGGCAACGTATAATCATTAGTATAAAACAATGATTGCGATTAATCTAAGTTCATGAAACTGCGACGAATACTGTATGATATGCACTTAAATAAAGGCACAGTGATGTGTATTTCCACCTTATTCAAATGTACCATAATTGCTTTCACACCTTAATTCAAGCCCATAATTGCTTTTCACCTTATTCAAGGCACATAATTGCTTTTCCACCTTATACACTGGCCCCTATGGCATTCCACTTTTCAAGGCGGCCAAAATTGTATTACCACCTTAATATCTGACATGCTATATCTTTCGTATTAGCCGAGTGATAAGCTAAGTCACCCGAAACGGGATTGTCAATCCCATAGATTCTATTTTATAACATTTCCGCTTACCCTACAATTGATTTACAGTTCAATGCAACCTATGAGCTAATCCTGTATTATAAAAGTATAGTATGTGTCTACGTTCAAAAATTTAACCAAGTATTGTATCTCCCCGCGAGATATATAAATGAGTATGTAAACCAAACAGGTAATCAACCATGTAAAAGAGTTTGTAAGCATTCATGTAAACACGTATGAAATCGACCATGTAATTTAGTTTTGCAAACAATTTGCACAAGCATGTTCTCCACTCCCCAAAAATATATGTAAAAAAAACCCAGTAAAAACATTGGGAGCTCATAAACACACCTTGATCAAATACCACGGATCAAAAATCCCAAGAAATCACAACCGAATCTGCAATGATCTCGGCCACACCTATAAAAAGTCGCTCCTATTATAATACACGTATTAAATAAGATAATGTATGCGTACACGTAACTAACGAAATCATACATAATTTTATATGTATACATACATATATACAAGTGGATGAAAATCCACTATGCGCGTCTTTAAACCTTAACCCTTAGTATATTTTATTTATATTGAACACCCCCAAATTGGGTTTCGCAACAGCGGAATAAGGGTCCGGGGCATGTATATTTATGGATCTACAACACCAAGAGAATATAGATACGACCAAAAAATGATCGTTTGAAAACGATACATTTGGATTTAACAAAGTCATTGTTACATAAGCCCGTTAGCTTAAACTTTCACGTTAATCAAATACAAAGATTTTCCGCCATAACATTAACAAAATGAAATTGCGACCAAAATCTTTAATGCATAGACATCCATATCAACAACCACCAATGTATCCATCGCACCTTGTGCTTATTGATCCCCTGAAAAACATTGCTTTAAAACGTCAACAATATGTTGGTGAATTCATAGGTTTGATAAATCATATATTGTAGGACCACAAGATTTTCCCCAAGTGTATGATAATGCAACAGATTGGCAGATAACATATAAATTGTAATTACGTGCTCTAAGCTCATGACACTGAAGCTTGACGTGTAATGAATACCAAATAATGCCCTACATTGCCCCGTGATGATGTTCTAACCCACAACCTTTATCGACCATGGTATACGTTCTTTGTCTAGTGATAAGCTAATCACCCGACCGGGGTTTCAACCCAATAGATTCTATTAATACATCGCGCTCACAATAAAATTTCATGATAATGGGCTCAGATATAGAGTTATCGCACTTAGCAACACGTAATTCTTAACAAGACCACTTAACCACTGTGTCCAATGTAAACATTCCATTCTTTCACCCCCAAAAACTTTGTAAAACAAAAGCATGTAAAATGTGTGGCTATGAACTCACCTTGAGTGAGTAATGTCGAGTGTATCACAATTAACCGCGCCACGCGAATTGATCAAATGCAACCTACTAAATTAAGGTCGAGTAAGTACTCTGATACTTATCCTAACAAACGATGAATATAATCTAATAGTTGTATACATTGTACTTTCGTTTAGGGTTTAAATTAATAATTTAAAATAATAAAATTTTTAATAAAAAAAAAAAAAAAATTCCATAATTAAAGAGGTCATGACCTGACGTTCGAGAGTTTAGGACACTTAAACGTAAATCTCAACAACGGTTCGTCGAAAACGCCATCCAAAAAGGCCCTCATTATGAACACTCCCTATAATATAGTACTTTGATAACCACTTAATATTCCTATATAGCTCAATCACCAACTAATGGTTTTTAGAAAAATGTGTTTATAAGTTAAAACCGTCTATAATTACCAGTTTAGTAAACAACTGGCGTAACTTTCGCGTTTTAAAGGCCGCGATTCTCGCCGTTTCTTATTCCATCTTTCGTAATACAAGACGGTTATCGATATTTTGACATTTCCAAAATTTTCTCAACTGATGAACAGTAACTTTTACTGTTCATGACAGACGTGAGTTTCGTATAAAGTTCGTATTTGTCGTCGTAAAACCCGTAAATGCCGTATTTTTATATATTCGTTATAGCGCCGTTTTAATGATTCTTTTCGAGGAAGTTCTCGTATTGAAAGTTCTATATTTTATGAGTTTACAAAAATATAACTTCTGTCATGAATAGTAACTTTTTATAAAAAATAAGTTTTTATAAAAGTATTAATTGGTCGAAAACCTCGCGAATCAATAACTCGTTCGTTATTATTTGAAAAATTACGATTCTTATCATTTTGGAAATCTAAAAATATGTATTATTTGTTAAAAATACTAACCCTGTGCTGTTTGAAATTTTATAAAAATGTTTTTATAAAAATTACTATACGACATCGTTTATTAACGTATAACTCGTTTTTTAACAAGAACTTTTCTATATTAACCGTTAACAAGTTTCTTACTTTTTCGAATCTCGTGAAATGTATTATCTTATAAAAATATAAAATAATATGTAAAAAATTTTCCGGATTTGACAGAATGTTTATGCTTGTTTGTTAAGTCCATTATGACTTATTCTTATACTTTACTACTTTTAGTTTTTACCACAAGTCTCATATATCATATACTTTATAAATCATACATATATGATGTGTCCTTTGTCCATAATAGTCCTTAAGTGTCCAAGTTACCAAGGTTAATTAATTTATGATAATACTTAAGATCATAACTTTACTTAAGAAATCTCTATTTACTAGTTTTGTAAATTCCCATTTTTAAATATAACAAGTGTGTACAAGTGCATATCTTTCCATAGACCCTTATTTAGTGTTCTATAATCAAGATTAAAAGTCCATAATCAATATAACAAGTCTTAATGTAATATCTTTAAGTTGAAACCATATAATGAATTATGAAAACCCTAATTTACTCCATATATGTTTACTTCAAACAACCATATATAGCAACTTTTTAACCACCAGGACTTTTAAGAACATGATAGTATTAAGATAACACCAGCATATATAAAAAGTATCCCGGCCATATGTGATCGCGATTTGCCGAGTTCAGAGGAGAAGAGAGCCGGGGAGCCGGATGGAGATACTTGAATAAGACTGCCAGCGCAGATGTATAGTAGACATATAATTGCTAAAAAGAACGATAAACATATACTAAACGACGAATGTAACGATTCAAGAATGCGCATAATATCCAGTAGTCATCAAATATAGACCCTATTATGTGAGATATGATTCGATAATCAAAGTGCTAAACCTTGTTTAGCAACAAAAATCCAAGCTTACACAAAAAACCCTAAGCCTTTTCTCAATAGAACCCTAACTTTTCTTTCTCTTGATTAATGCTTGAATATGGTTAGCCAATGCTTGGGATCACCTTAGTAATTTTAGATGTAGATGTATATAGAAGGGTATGGGTTGTATAAAAATTTATATGGTTTGTGTGGTGTGTGTTTGTGTGCCGTAGCTTATGAGAACAAGGGAGGGAGTTTTGTAAAATTTTTACCAAGTGTTTGTGTTCTATTGTTATCTCTTGAATGTTTACTTGCATTATATGTGTAGCTAGTCAAAAAGGTATGAAAATGTTAGTCAAGGAACATAGTATGGTCCTTTAAGTATGGTCTTAGGTCTTAGTCCTTGGTCAAGACATGGTAGGGTGGTATGACTCAAATAGTAGAGAACATCCAGAAACATGGAATTGTGTTGAAACTTGCATTTCTTGGTCCTTTTCTCTCCATAACCGGTTTTTAGGTGAATATGTATGATAATATTGAGATAAATTTTTGGGTATTTGGGCATAACGTGGTATTTGTTGAAGCGAGAAAAGTTTTCGTGGTCCGGAGTGCCTAAACGCAATTTTATCGCGAAACGTATACACTTTACGTACCGATAAAAATAAAAGAACAAAGTTGATAATTAACATTAAAATAATATATAACCCTGCTTGATGTAAACATTTAATTGTTTTGGATGCCCGTTAACATTGTAACGCTAATTTGGCGTACGCGATTTAACTTAACTTTTACAATATTAAAGCAAACAATACATAATAAAAAAAATAGCACATTTATTGACGTCGCAAAGACTTGAAAACACAGGGTGTTTATAGAACTTCCCCCGTAAACGAGCCTTGTCCTCAAGGCTCACAATGCAGCACTTTGACGACGGTGTGGTCTTTGGTGAAAGTTGTGGATATTTCTTCATTAATAGGTCTTCACGCTCCCACGTGTACTAGGACCTCTCTTGGAGTTCCCATCGAACATTGACCAATGGGATCCGACTCCTTCAACCGTTTAACTTCGTCCACTATTCCTACCGGTTTCCCTCAACAAAAGGAAGTATGTCGTCCAAATTAAGTCCAGTCCGACGGAACGCTATGGTGTCGTCGGCATGAACACTTTTCAGATTAGAACATGAAATGTATTATGGACCAGCTCATTCTTCTGGGAAGTTCAAGCTTGAAAGCAACTTCTCCACCCTTTCTATCACCTAATAAGTCCCAACATACTATTCAACTCCCCGTTTGCCAAAGCCGTACAACCCCCTTTTCCAGCAGACCTTAAGCATGACCATGGTTCCCCGACATGGAATTCATTGGTTACGCTTCAAGTCCAACTTAACTCTTCTGCGGTCACGAGCAGTTGCATCTTGTCTTGATCTGAATGATTTTCTCAGTGGTTATCTGGATCAGTTCTGGACCGAGTATTTGAGCTTCTCAACTTCTATCCAAACAAACAGTGAGTCGACATTTCCGACCATAAAGTGCTTCAAATGGTGCGCCTTGATGCTAGCGTGATAGCTATTGTTGTATGAAAACTCGACTAATGCAAATGTTAACAACCCTTTCCAAAGTCGATAGACAAGCACGCAACATATCCTAGAGAGTTTGAAAGGACCTCTCGCTTCCCTCGGTTTGCGATGGTACGCCGTACTACATTATCTAAGTTGTACCAAAGCACTCTGAAGTGACTCCAGAAATTTATCGAATCTCGGTCACGATCTCAAATGATTGAGACGGGTATCCCATGCCTCGTGACCAACTACCTTTAGGTACAAACTTGCAATTTTTATCCAAAGGATCGGACTCATCTCATCGGTGTGAAGATCGAAGACTTAGTGAGTCGGTCAACGATCACCCAATTGTTCATAACCTTGAGACGTCATGAACTCATGACGAAATCCATGGTGATTTATCCACTTCCATTCGGCGTAACTTGGGTTGTACCACCCCCCAACCCTACCCAGAACAATCCTGGACAGGCCTTTGATGTTCGCCATTTGACCCTTAGCACAGGTCAAGTACTTATTAACGAAAAGTGGCTATGTCGGCTTTCATGTTGGCCCACCATTAATTACTTCTCATGTCGTGTACAATTGTCGAAACCGGATGAATAGAGTATTATCGATTTATGGATTCGGCATGATCACAGTGTCGTAAATCGCCATAACAAGTAACCAACTCCTGCATGAGGCACTAGGGTTCCATCCGCACGAGGTTCCAACTTTTGTTCTCTAATACTTCCTGAAATTTAGCATTTTCAACCAACATTCCCAACGTCTTCACATCTCTAATGTTCTCGGTTTTCAAGCTCGATCTGAGCATTTAAGATCTGTTTGGGAAGGTCCAAACTAATAGTCATAACCAAGGCTCGAACTCTTAGCGGTGGTTCTCATTCTTTCCTGCTTAAAGTGTCAGCAACGACATTTGCTTTCCCCGTGTATAACGAATATCGCATCGTAATCACTTAACAACTCCAACCATCGTCGTTGCCGTCATGTCAACTCTTTTTGATCTAGATGTGTGCAAACTCCTTGTGATCGGTGAACACCGTACTTGGTTCCGTAGAAATAATGGTCTCCAGATTCTTGAGAGCAAATACCACGCACCATTCTAATCATAGTTGTGTAGTTTTTCTCATGAATCTTCAACTGTCGTGAGCATA
Organism: Tanacetum coccineum; assembly: GCA_026074375.1. Lineage (NCBI taxonomy): Eukaryota > Viridiplantae > Streptophyta > Magnoliopsida > Asterales > Asteraceae > Tanacetum > Tanacetum coccineum. The sequence continues at coordinate 11,580 of BQNB010024976.1, forward strand.
AGAATCACTTTTTCTCTCTGCATTAATACAGCTTGCACCAAACCCATCTTCGAAGCGTCGCAGTGATGCGATGAAATCTTCGCTTCCTTCAGGTAATGGCAAGGATTTGGTGTCAACTGCAACAACTTTTGCCTTTAACATTAAAAGCTGCTTCTTGATTATCGCCCATTCAAACTAATCTTCTTCTGGGTGAAGGCTCTGGGTCATGTTGCTTTGAGCAATCTTTTGAAAATCCCTCAATGAACCCTTCGATAGTATCCACAAGACCCAAACAACTGACGAATCTCCGTTGGTGACTTAGGATAAGTCCAATCCTTAATGGATTCAATCTTTGGCTGGATTCTCCACATGAATTCCTTCACATCGATCACATGTCCTAAGAACTTGTACTTAGAATCCAAAAATCACATTTGGAAAACTTGGCATACAACTCTTACCTTCATAAGCAATTCCAATATCTGCTTGAGGTGTTCTTCTGTTCCTTATCTTATTCTTCGAATATACAAATTCCATCAATAAAGACAATCACAAATTTATCCAGGTATGGTTTGCAAACCCGATTCATAAGGTCCATGAATACGGCAGGTGCGTTTGTCAAACCAAACGGCATAACTTGAAATTCGTAATGCCCATATCGAGTTCTGAAGGCAGTCTTCGAATGTCCTTCTTCTCGAAACCACCTTAATTGTGATATCCTGACAAAGTTCAATCTTCGAGAAGAAACTCCGACCCTTGGAGCTTATCAAATATGTCATAATACCTTGGAGCGGATAACGGTATCTTCACCGTTAATTTATCATTTCCCGGTAGTCAATGCACTCCGGAATGACCCTCCAGTCTTCTAGACCAACAGGACCGGAGCCCCCAGGGTTTATGAACTAGTCCTAATAAAACCTTTATTTCGATAGCTCCATTAATTGCTCAGAAAACTCTTTTCATCACGGAAGGCGCCAGTCGATAAGGTTGCCCGTGCTACCGGTGCAGCACCAGTGTACCAAATCAATTTGAAATTCCCTAGTCGATTCGGAGGAAGAACCCGCAGAGGCTTCATAAAATAACTTCAGAAAGTCTTGAACTATGGTACTCCCACAAGTTGCTCTTCTCCGACTTGTCTTCAATCTCTTTTGTAGTGACATGTCTAAAGATAGGAAACCCATTCTCCAAGTACTTCGCGATTTAGTGCAAGAGATGATGTTTAATCGTGTCACATTTCCCGGGTTACTTCCGTCACCGTGTATGGTCAGGGTTTTATTTTTACAGGGGATGCGAACAATCTTCTCGGCACATGCAATGACCGCTTGGTGCTTTGCCAACCAATCCATACCGATTATAGCATCGAAACTACCAAGTTCTACCGGCATTAAGTTTATGTTGAATTGGTGGTTTAGGAAGTTTAATGTGCAACCTTAAGTATAGTGTTTAACCGATTATCACCGTCGGCTAGTTCAACATCATAATATGATCTAGGGTAGAAGGTGTGATTTCAATTTTGGAGCTGAAATTTTAAATTTTTTAAAAATGCAGTAGACACAAAACTTAGATCGGCAACCCGAATCAAACAAGATATCAGCATAACGATTGTTTAGAAGGAACAGTACCCTGCAACGACATTGTCCGGGTTTTGCCCCCTACATTTCAAACAACCACATTACACCTTCGCTGGAGCCCTATCAATCCCGGCTTTTGATTACCACGGTTGCCTTTGTTGTTCTTCAGTCTTGGACATTCCTTTTTAAAATGCCCCTGCGCTCCACACTCAAACAATTATCGTTTTCTGACCCGATCCGGTGCCCTTCTGGTTTGTTATTGATGTTGACATTTCCTGTACCCCTTACAGTCACGAGCGAATGACCATATTGTAACAATTTATAGCACTTTGGAGCACACGGACCGGTCAAGGTGGTATTGCATATGAGCCAAAGTGGGTCTAGATCCCCCATATGGTTTCTTATCACACTGACTCCATAGGCAGTGTTCTCCCCCCTCCGGTGTTCTGCCACTCTTGTTTGGCTGCTGTTGTGATTCGATTGCTTCGGAAGTGTTTTAGACTTCCTCTTGTTTACAGCTTGTCTTTCCCTGCCCAAGGTAAATTAATTGTAACTGACTCTCTTGTCCATCAACTCAGATGCCATTTCGATAGCCTCTTGCATTGATCTTTGGATTTTGAAGCCAACCATGTTTCCATGATCATTGTCTGAGCAAACCCGCGACAATACTTTCAATTTTTTATCCGCCTCCTCAGGGAACATTCTAACACACAGTAGTGCTAAGCTCTTGAAAACGTTGTGTTAGTACTTGACCTACATCATACCTATAACTTCAAGTTCCACAACTCAGCTTCTAGCATCTTCATTCCGTTTCGTGGACAAAACTTGTCAGTCATCTCCTCTTACAGATTCACCCAAGTCATTGAATAGCAACATCATGAAGTAACAGACATAAACAAGGGTATTCCAACATGTCAAGCAACCTGCTAACAAGAGTACAGGTACAATTTGATCTGAATTTTCCGCCAGCATTAGCTTATTCAACGGGGAGACAGTCTCCATTCTATCAAACCATTGGGTTAACTCAACCCTCCCTCGGTGCCCTTGAAATACAAGAGGTTTGCAGTTCCATGAAATCCTGGTAATGCCACTCTCGAGTAACGCTTTCAGATCCTTTGACACCCGTTCCTAAAGAATGACTATCAGTGCCAATTCGGTTGCGTCACGTGCGCCAAGGCTGCACTGACTCCCTTATTTGATCATAGTTTGGAGTTGAGCAATAGTGACATAGTGGTTGTGTTGCTGTTGGGTTTGGTGTGGTCGTGCTCGTGTGTCCTCCACCGACGGCTCTTTTTGGTGCCATTTTCTTCAATAATAAAAAAACACTATTGTGTTAGATTTCATAAAATCATAACCACGACATGACATATCCATGATAACTAAAGTGAGATCACATCACACAGTGAAATTACTAATTGAATTGTAAATAACAATGATATAACCAAATCGACATTCATTTCAGCACAAATTTGATTAAACATGGACATAATACTAACATTTCATATATAACTGGAAAAACATACATGAATTGTTTCGAAACAAAAAGGATCATATGTTAAGGTTACAAAGTAAACATAACAACCGAAAGCCTACTAGCCGGTATTAAACCCTAATGACTTAGTAGGCTATATACAAAACAACTAGCCATAAAGAGTCTAATCTAAGAACAGCTACCAGCCTCCTCGGCAGCTCCGGCTGTGCAGGACCTCCACGGGTCCCTGCTGTCCCCTGTAAGGTAGTAACCTGTTCCCCACCCCCCCCCCCCCCCCCCTGTGGCCATGTCATCACCTGTCCCAGTAAAGTCGTCTTCCCCCTGCCCCTGCAGGTGGGAAAGAAACACCATTCCCAGTAAGTGGAACCATCTCCTCTGTAGTGTCTGTACAACAGTCAAGGTCTGAACAATACCTGCTGCTGTCTAGTGCGATCACAGCTTCTCACTCTCTCATCTCCTCCCGCCCCTGCGGATCTGTCTCTAGCAACTCAGACATCGCTCTCTGACCTACTACGATCGACCTGACTGTAACTCTGTTGATCTCCTCCCATCTGTGCATAACTGTGGTCCGTAAGAATAGAAACCCCTCCATGAGCAAGATCGATCCGCATCCATGCTCGTCCCAACCCCTCTGGTACATGCCTAATCCTCGGTCTCCATGAGCTGACGTGTATGCGCATGAGTACGTCTATCCCGAAACAACATATTGACCCGGCCGGCCAATAACTGTCTCTGCCCCTGCTCATCATCCAACCTCGTGTAAATCTCATCTGTATCTCGTCTAACCAACGACTCAAACTCCCTCATGTGTGCACCCAACTCTGTATCGGTGCTAACCGGAGCTCCCTGTAAAGTCTCAACGATCTCATCCCATGAATCTGTAATCCCATATCCAACGTACCTCTCAGGGTCACGTCCTAAAAACCTGCCTATCTATAGATGGCAATAAAATCCGTAATCTGCCCTAAAAACCACCAAGCTGGTCTAGCATCAGCAGCGGCGGAGCTTCTCTCCGACCTCATACCCGGGAACCTATGCGAGACCTAATCCCACCCGAGGTGGTAGGTAACCTCCGTCTCCCTCTCTTGACTGTCAGAGGGTAATGATAGTGGTGGATGAATTAGGAGCTGAAGTAGGCAAGGTTGTGGTGCATCCGTCTAGTGGGGAGAGTAATAGAAGGTGGTGGTAATGGTAGTGAGTGGGAAGTAAGCTGCCAAATGCCTCAGTCTCCATCCGAATCGTAGCAGCTCGATATCCCCAATGATACGAATAGGACTAGAGGTGGTCTGTCAATACCAGTAGGGGTGTGATACTGAAAGGAATCTGTGGTGTGAATGAAGACCATGGAGATAGTGGTGATTCTGTTGGGGAAGATATAGCAGAAATGCTATCAACCTCAGAGTCGGACCATGCTGGTACAGGTAATGGCTCTGGAATGGAAATCCTAGCTGTCATGCGGTATGCAGGGTGAGGTGGTGGTGTGGCCGCAGACTCATCGGTCTCAAATGGCTCAGTCTCCTCCGCAGACGGGGCAGTAGCTGGTAAAGCAACAACTACTGGGTTAGGGCATGAGCTGACTGCCTCCTCCTCGCCGCCTCCTCCTCCATCTCATCATCCTCATCCTCCTCATCGATGTCCATATCACATCTCATCCTCCTCAATGACCATCTCATCAACTCCGTCATCTCTCCGTCATCAGAATATCAATAGTATTCCTCTCAGGGTCCTCATCGTCATCCTCCTCCGGATCTGCCTCAGGATCAGACTCCGGAACATCATCAGGTGAGTGTGCCATAGGTGAGTAACGCTCCCTCAGCAATATGCTGTCCCGCAACGATCTCGTCATCAGCAAGCTCTGGACCTGGAACATAGTCAGGTGAGGGTGGTGCCTGCTCAGGCTCCTCTGGGCCAGGTACATAATCGGGAGAGGGTGGTGCCTGAAAAGCGGCCTCTGCGTACGGGTCCTCTAACATGTAAGGTGGCTCGAGTAACTCATGATCATCGGCTCGTGGTGAACTATATCGATAGTCCTCATATGGACTGGATACTGCCGATATGTGATCCCCGATTCCTCAGAATCTGACATGACTAAATCTAAAAATCCAAAGATAGCTTATATTAGTATTCCATATAAGACTCTCTAGTAAAAAACAATTTATAGTTTAACATGAAATTAATTTAAATGCAATCTAGTCCAACCAACTAATGCAACAAGTAGTGTATGCCATGAATGTATGCACATATGTATACCCGAGTAATCATTTGTTATAAAAAAAACTCCTTGAAAAAAACGGTTATAGTCCAGCAAGAAACATTTGACCTGTTCTCTATAACCTTGGTCTCTTGATACCAATCTGTAACAGACACCCCCAAATTGGTCTCAGCGGAATATGGTCCGGGCATGTTTACTTTATGATCAACCAACACAAGAGATATAAAACGACCAAAAAGTCGTTTGAAAACGATACATTGGATATAACAAAAGTCAATTGTTACATAACCCTTAGCCTTTTAACGTGTTCCACTTAATCAAATACAAAGATTTTCCGCCCAAACATTACCACAATGAAATGCGACAAAATCTTTAATGCCAAGACATCCATAACAACAACCACCAATTATCCATCGCACCTGTGCTATCGATCACCTGAAAAACATTGCTTTTAAAACGTCACAATATTTTGGGAATTCATAGGTTTTGATAAAATATCATAATTGTAGGACCCCCCAAACAAAAAACAAAGGAAAAAATTTTTTTTTCCCAAGTATATGATAAGCAACAGATGCCATATAACATATAAATGTAATTTACTTCTCTAAGCTCGATGAAACCTGAAGCTTGACGTGATGAAATACCAAATTAATGGCCTACTTTGCCCGTGATGATTTTTCTAACCCGCAACATCCTTTATTCGACATGGTATACGTTCGTTTGTCTATGATAGCTACTACCCTAAACGTGGTTGACAAACCCCAATAGATCTATTAATAACATTCGCGGCTCACAATTAACAGTTCCATGATAATGGGCTCAGATTATGGGTTATCGCTACTTATGGCAACACTAAGTCTAACATGAAACTTAACACTTGTGTCCAATTGTAATACAATGCATGTTTTTCACCCCAAAAACTTTGTAAAACAAAAGCATGTAAAATGTGGGGCTATGAACTCACCTTGAGTGAGTAATGCCGAGTGTATCACAATTAACGCGCCACGCGAATTGATCAAATGCAACCTAATTAAATTAAGGTCGTATAAGTACCGAGTACTTAGTCTACAACATTGAATATAATACTAATAGTTGTTACTTGTTACTATCGTTCGGGCTATCATAATTAAAGAGGTCATGACATGACGTTCGAGGAGTTAGGACACTTTAAATCGTAAATCCAACAACTCATCGAAACGCCATCCGAAGAGGCCTCATTATGAAACTCCCTAGTAATATAGTACTTTGATAACCACATAATATTCTATATAGCTCAATCACCAACTAATGGTTTTGGTAAAATTGTGTTTAATAAGTTAAAACGTCTATAATTTACCGTTTAGTAAAACTGCGTAACTTTCGCGTTTTAAGCCGATTCTCGCGTTTCTTAAGTCCATCTTTTCGTATAAGACGTTATCGATATTGAACATTTCATAATTTTCTCAACTGATGAACAGTAAACATTTACTGTTCAATGACAGACGTGAGTTTCGTATAATACGTATTTGTCGTCGTAAAACCCGTAAATGTCGTATTTTATTCGTTATAGCTCCGTTTTTAATGATTCTTTCGAGGACGTTCTCGTATTTGAAAGTTCTATATTTTTATGAGGTTTACAAAAATATAACTTTCTGTCATGAATAGTAACTTTTATAAAAATAGTTTTATAAAAGTATTAATTGTCGTAAACTCGCGAAATTCATAACTCGTTCGTTATTAATTGAAAAATTAACTATTCTAATCATTTTTGGAATCCTAAAAATATGTATTTATTTGTTAAAAATACTAAACCCTTGCTGTTTGTAATTATTAATAATAAATTCTTTATCAAAATTACTTTACGACATTCGTTTATTAACGTAAAAACTCGTTTTTGTAACGTAACTTTTTCGTTATTAATCCGTTTAACAAGTTTCTTACTTTTTCGGAATCGTCGTGAAATGTATTATCTTATAAAAATATAAAATAAATATGTAAAAATTCGGATTTGGGACAGAATGTTTATGCTTGTTAGTTAAGTCCATTTATGATCTTTTCTTTATACTTTATTACTTTTGTATTTTACCACAAGTCTCATATATCATATACTTTATAAATCATACATATATGATGTCTCATTTGTCCATAATAGTCCTTATGTGTCCAAGTTACTTATGTCAACAAATCCATTAATCTATTTTAAAACCATAACATTACTTAAGTAAACTTAATTTACTAGTTTTCTAAATAATCATTTTTACACATAACCAAGTGTGTACAATTGTATTTCTTTCCATATGAACTTATTTTAGTGTTATATTAACATGATTAAAAGTCCATAATCAATATTAACATGTCTTATGTATTTCTTTAAGTTGAAACATATTATGAAGTTATGAAAACCCTAATTTACTCATAATCATGTTTACTCCAAAACCATATGATACAACATTTTACCATCACTTTTAACATGATATATGTAATAACACCACATATATAAAAGTCACCCATATGATCATTTCAAGTGAAAACCTCATTTTCATGATTAAAACCTAAATGGTGATTTAAGCTAAATAGAAATATCATATGCATAATAATGAAAATTATAGCAACATAAAGAGTTTAAATGGACCTTAAGAAGAATGATGGTGATGATGTACAAGTGCTAAACCCTTGTTTAGCCACAAAAACCAAACTTGCACTTTATAAACCCTTACTTTCCTTCACTAAACCCTAGCTTCCTTTTTCTTGATTATAACTTGGAAATGGTTAACCAATGCTTGCAAATGCCTTAGTACATCTTAGGATATGTGTATATAGAAGTGTAAGGGTTGTAGAAAATTTTGTATGGATTTAGTAAGGTTGTTGGTTTGTGCCGTAGCATGTATGGAGCACAAAGAGAGAGTTTTGTGAATTTTTCCTAAGTGTTAAGTGATGTATGTGTTAGTTGCTAGTTATGTGTATGTATATAAGATGTAAAGTTGGTCAAAAGTCCAAGCATGGTTCAAAGTATGGTCATGGCATGGCTCTTTGTCAAGGTAAGGTGGGAATGGTGTTGCCATGATGAGGTATGGCATGAATTTGACCAATTTGAAAGTCTTATCTTATTTTCTATGTATATATTTGTATATAGTGCATGAATTTCGGTGGAACAAAGATATACATGTTATATTTATGTAATTTTGTGTATTGGGTATAAAAGTGGGTATTTGTTGAAGCGTAGGAAAGTTTTTGTGGTTCCGGGAGTGCCTAAACGCAATTTATCGCGAAACGTATACACTTTACGTATCCGATAAAAATAAAATAAACAAAGTTAATAATTATTCTTAAAATAATTATATAACCCTTGCTTGATTATTAGATAACCCTTGCTTGATGAAAACATTTAATTGTTGGATGCCCGTTTACATTGAACGCTAATTTTTGCGTACGCTGATTTTAACTTACACGATATCAATTTTAAGCAAACACGTACAATAACAAAATAAATTAGCACATGTATTGACATTCGTCAAAGGACTTGCTGAAAACCACAGGGTTTTATAGTGTTTCCATTAATCCTAAGATCTATTCGTGAGATTGAGAATAAGGTGAATAATGTTGAAAAGTTAACTTATTGGCTTCATGATTGTTATCTATTTTGTATTATGTGAAACACTAATTATTGTTATCTTACAATGTGTACACTTTTCGAACAAAATCATAGTATTTTCAAACACAACTCTTGTAAAATGTATATAAAATATTAAATTAGGTACTGTGTTATGTTGGATCAATTCAAACAAGCATAGTTCGAAATCCATTTTCCTTTTTCTTAAATATTATATTTAAAATGATTCCATTTTCTCTTTGTTTACTAAACAACCTAAGGTCAAACAAGTATGTTGTTGCTGAAAATATTTAAACGTGTTGTTTGAAAATAGATTATATCATTGGAAATATTTTGGTGACTAGTTTTAACACATTTAATAATATACTTGATAAGTTATTGAACTCTTATTCCTAAGTATATTCCCATACTCAAAAATATTTACCAAGATGTTTATTGTAACATTTGTAAATTAAGGTTAACAAGTGATCTATGGCCTATATGCGAGGCTAAGAACAATTTTCACCATCTTAATGGCAAGAAATTCTAGCATAAGTTATAGTTATTTTGGGCTTAATCCAGAAAAAATAGCTCCAAACGATAGTGTTACATGGCACATGGGCTTGGATATTCAATTAGCTTAATTCATATAGCAACGATCATTTTATATTTTCTATTAACTAAATTAAGACTCAAAGAAAGTTGCACATAATCATATAGCATCATTGACACACTAAAAAGACTTTTCGTAGTTTTATGTATTAGATAACAACATGTATCACTGTAGCTCGGTTTTGTTCTTTAAAAACGAATTAGTTTCCTCCCCATTTCAAAAACTAACTAATTTTAATATTTCTGAAAAGTTAATTACATCATTTTTCAAATACATACCGACTAGAAATGCCCGACTCGAAGTAAGAGGTAAAATACACGTTTTACGTCAAAACGACACATAAATTTTTGACAACTATGTAGCTGTTTTCTTTTTTTTGATTTAATTAAAGTTTGCGATTAAATACTTGGAAGGGTTTTTAAACGAAATAGACTTAATTATCTTTAAATTGACGAGGTGACACGACATCTACGGACTGACGGTTTGATTTTTTATGAATTTTCAAAGTTTCCGAAATTTGTTCGGAATACAAACAGGTTGGCCCACCTGATGATAAGGGGGCCGGCCAGGAATTAAGGGGGCTGCCCTTTGGAGATAAGGGGGCCGGCACCTGACATACAGATTCCCCATGTTTTTCGGACAATTATTTTAGTGACTTCAACAGTGAAGATGTAGATCTACTGAGTTTGATAACTAACATAAAACATTTATTTTAAGCATCATTTTTCACTTCGAGTAGTCTTACTAAGTGTATTTAACAACAAAACTAATACAAGTTAAGCAACAAAACACTTTTCATATTTATCCCCTTCATGGGTAATTTGATACATGGATCGTGCTCCATTTTTAAAACCATTTATTTTGAAAATTAGAGCGACGTGGCTCCTGATACCAATTGTGGAATTTGTTGAGGGGGGGGGGGATGATTTCGTTAACATTTAAAAATTTAAAAACGTTTTGTATCTAATTTATCCATCAAGATAGATGAATTTGATGAGTATGTTTAATACATTAATCCACTAAAAAATGTAATAGCAATAAAAATACAATACATAATGTTAACTTTATCTATGACAAAATCATCATTTACCAAAACAATAATAAGCAACAATCAACACACATATAGATCTAATGCTCATATAAATGTAGAGTGTAAAGGTAAATAAAGACGTTAAAGCGAAAGGTAAAAGAAGTACAAACCGGATGCGATAATTTATAGTGGTTCGGTCACGAAGCCCCTCTTCGCCCTAATCCACTCCCCGAGTACCCAACTCGAGAGTTACTTTACTAGTCAACAAGCTCCCTTTAGGTGGAGAAAACCAAACACAACTAAGCTTACACCGATTTCCGACACTAAGCCAAATGTCGAGTTCTAATCATAGCTAGAACCAATATATCACAACTTATATATTTTGAGGACTAAAATACTAACCGCACTACTTCACTACACATCACAACTTCACTTCCCTTCACAACTCCACTTCACTTCACTTCACTTCACGATTCCACTTAATCTTCACAACTTCTCTTCACTTACAACTTCATCTTCCACTTCACATATCTTTTCTTCACTTCACAACTTCACAACTTATCTTCACTTCACATCTCACTACATCTTCCACCTAGAACCTAACAAAAATCACCTAGATCTATTTAAACTTCTTATGATCACCACGATCTAACAACTATACACACCATGATCACCACGATCTAACTATTACATAAGTTTGGAATGCATGGACTCGATCTATACATTATGAATGTAAGACATGTCATGAATGCACTAACTAATCTATATAACTTCGTATCTTAATGATAACGGAAGTTAATCTCTTGCACTTGGAGGAATAAGCTTCAATCACTTGGAAACAAATGCTTAATATTAAATGATCAAATGATTGTAGGTGATGTATAAACGGATTTTAGATAGAAAAGAATAAGTGCAAAAGGTTGGAAAATCAGCAGGGAACAGTCTAGTATTTATAGGCAAACTGGGGAGCCTTTTTGTTTGGCCGGTCCCCTTAATTCATATGGCCGGTCCTCTTAATTCATATGTTGGTCCCCTTAAATTTAAGGAGGCCGGCTAGGCTAGGACGCTCCATTTTTTGTCCTTTACAGGGGAGGTGTTTTCTAGAACATTTCTAACCGTTTTTAGGTAGAAAATTTGAATTCAAAATATTTATTTTGAATAAAACATTTATTTTAAATGTAGAAAATGTTTTGTAAAAATAAAAATATTTGTAACATTTTATAAAAAATGTAAGGTTGAATAAAATTCCTTTGATCATAAAATAAATTAAGCCTTTATTTATTCATACCTTAAGTGATTTATGTCGGGTACAACCTTCATAGAAGCAAACTCGAGACGTCAAGAGATGTTGTCATATGAATGCATTGATGATTTGTGATCACAAGTAACTTTAGCACTTTACATTATGTGTTATAAGTTACATGTTTATCATCACCAAAACACAAAGGGAATGTATGGATAAAATATCATAATATTTCTACCAACATGACGTTTTCATTTTGTCATGCTAATATTGAGGTCTAGTTTCTTTCTTTATCTTGTGAACATAGATATACGTAGTGTAGAACATAAAATAGGCTTATATAGTGTGTGAGTAGGAATTTTCAAGAGTTTTTCATTAAATTCAAAATGTTTCAAATTAATGTACTCAACACTATATAATACCCTCATTATATAAGGGGGGTCATTAAAAATGTTCCTAATAAAGCTTGCTAATAATCAGAACATTTTTCTCCTCAAATAGTTTTCAAACATATTTGAATAAATTAAATATCCAAAATATCAAAGGATTTTTTCAAATCTCAAATAGCCGTTTTACTCCATTGATATAAAAAACATCATATGACATGCTATTTTTGTGGGGGAGTAAATTAGACTCAAATGTAATGTGATAGTCTTTGACTCAAGTGCGGACTCCTCCCTCACCATGCTAAACAATTTCGGTTATCGATGCATGCGTTAAGGGGGAGCATTTCTGAAAAGTAAAACCATCGAGGTACAAATGTTTTGATATATATAACAAGTACGTTGATTGAGTTTCCCAAATGGTTTTAAGGCAATGAGAACAATACCTAAAGACCGACCATGTACTTACTTTTATCAGAGTTATAAGGTGGTTAAGTATAGGTATTCGTTCCCATGATCCAGCCAGAACCAGAGGGATCTACCCAGGGACATTCCATTAGATAGAATAAAAGTCCTTAGGTATGATACAAAAGGAGTAACAGTGAGAAAGGGAATAATGCAGACTAAGACAGAGCTAACACTGGAACAAACCCAACAAGGTGTTAGTGATGAAGTCTTGGTAGGCATTGAAGGGGTTGAAGAATGAAAAATAAATGTAAGGATAAAGGGTGTAAAGAAAGAAGCCCTCCATACACTTAGGCAGAAATCGGGTCAATACATATGCTATCAAAAATACTAAGTTGTTGTCTGGTATTGAAGATAGACATCATGGACCCAGTATTGCAAAGCACAACCCTCCCTAGCCACTCAAGGTCTCTCAAAAGACACTTGTTTCATTTCTCACAGAGATTAAAACACATTTCTATCGACTTTCTCACTCCGAGTTAGTTGGTATTGAAAAGATAGCTATCTGCTCCAGCCTCCGATTACTAAAACCAAAATGCACTATCGAGTCTAGATCCAATAAGAGATCATCAACACATCTCATTAGGACACTAATCCAAAATATACTTGTTATTCATACACTGTGAAAAACTAGAAATATGATAAGAGTCCTACGCATTATCCTTGTGATCAAGGCTGTCAAACTCGCGAGTTTACACGTAAGATCGTACGATCTTACGTGTCCACCTGGTAAAATCGTGTAGGATCGGTGTAGGATCGCATCAGAGGTAGGATAGCAAGTAGGATTGTAAACTCGCGTGTAAGATCGTAAGATCGCGTGCCGATACGAGTTTACCAAATTACCAAGTTACTAACTTATTGACTTACATACTTACTAGCCCATTACTTTTTAGGCCCAAAAAGAACAATACGAGTATCTCAGTAACAAGTATTGATGGTTCATTCATAGATTTTCTAATCAATAAATCTAATTATCTACTTTTTGCAAATTGAAATTACATGAAACAAATTAAGGTTTTTCTTCTCATGTTCTAGTTACCTTAAGCAAAAAAATTCTTACAGGCAATTGTTGTTTTTTCTTTTACCTTTTCATAGTTTTAACTATTAACCTTTAAGTTTTAATTCAGATAGCTTAATTCTAGTGATACTAGTGAAGTACTTTGTTTTGAGACGTTTATTACGCATGCTATGTAATTTTATTCCGCTAAATCGTGAATGTAACGATTTAAACTTGACTTTTTTGTGTTTTACTTTTACTTTGATATTTTAAATTTAAACTTTGACATTTTCAAGAGAATATTATATAAATTTATATTTGATGATGAGTAGAAATAAAAATAGTTTGACTCATTTATCCGTTGCTTACAGAACATGATAAATTGGTAGGATCTTACGATCTCGATCTTGCAAAGACAAAAATGATCACAGGTGGGATCGCGATCTTGACAGCCTTGCTTGTGATATTGCCAGAACATCAAAGTGATACTTAAGTATTTACAATGACGATGGAAATCCTTCCAGAGCCAACATCAAACAAGCTATGTGGTAGGTGACTTGTGAGAACCTATATGGATCAAACTTGTGACATTGGATATCGATTCGGTCCAGACTATGAATTGACGGTTGATGAATTTTGAAATACATAAAACTCTCGATGTGTTGCAAAACCACTTTAGCAAGTGACACATCGATTGATTTTCAAATTAATTTTTGATTCAATCGGTGAGACAGTAACTCACTAGTTCACTCATACCGTGTTGTCTGCTTTGAGACACGCTGGTAATGAGAATGGCTAGTGCAGCTGCGAAACCATGTCAAGGAGATTCTTTTGAATTCTACCTAATCACAGGTAGTATTTATACTGATTAACAGGGAACTGTGGTAATTGCAACCATATTTGATGAAGTGACGAAGATAATTTCGTCCATATCTATTGATTATCACTAACCTAAACCTGTAGGTATTCCTGATGGTGGCAGCAGCTAGTCCAAGACGAGTCAGATTCATAGCCACATGCTCATACCCGACTGACATATGTAAAGACATTAAAAAAGCTCAAGTACATGTTTCAAAAGATTTCCGCTACTCTGATACTGCACGTCTTCCTTGAAGTCACGAAGTGTTAAAGTTAAAGAATTTTAAGAAAGATGATTATACAAGCTTTCAAGATAAAGAAAGGTATGAGCATGTCAGTCTAAGGTCACAAGATCACAAGAGAGCAATCGATCACAAGATGATGAAAAGAGATGATGTTTGGCTGATGATCTCAATAAGCTCAAGATCACATACAAGTCAAGCTAAAGGAACAAGCTCAAGCCTACAGTCAAAAGATCACTACATATATCACAGGATAAAGACAAAGATTCAAGACTACGAGCAAGATGGCTAAGCTTATGTTTTTGTAAAATGGAGTGACCTCAGGGTAGGCCACTCTTAGTATTTTGTGTCTTAGCTCGTAGTCTATAATATGTAATAGTTAGGAAGCTAACCGGGCAGACTTATAGAAATACATTGTAAGTATTTAAACCCTCTCCACACATGGAAAGGGTCTTGGTTGAATCATATTTTCACATAGTATAGTGTGTGTTTTGGTGATTTTTTTTGGTGTTTGGATAATGCTTTGATTATTTCTCTTTCACATGTAGAAAACACACACTCCCCCCCTCTACATGTAGAGAGGGTTTATATATGTCTCTTATGGCCGGCCATGAGCCTTATGGTAGGCTTCCATGGGTCGTGCTTGGACTATTACATTACTTATACTTACGGACTAGCCTATTGGACTAACTATTACACGCTTAATATCGTCTAACTATTACAAGGCTCGCGAGATCGATAATGATCATCACTTCACTAAAAATTGAATTTCTAACAATCTCCCCCTAAGGGACGATCGTTGAGATCTCATAAATGATCAACACTTTCTAAATTTCTAACAATCTCCCCCTAAGGGGTAATCATAGAGATCTCTCTTTGTGACCTTGATCTTTGATCTTTGATGCTTCTTGTCTTGATCTTGAGTCTTGTTCGTGTAATAACTGTGCTAGCTCCTTTTGTTCCAATCATGCTCTTGTGATCTTGATCTTGAACTTTTCTTTGTCTTTGTTCTTTTCTTTTGACTTTGCCTTTGAGATCTTTCATCATTACTTGATTATCTTTATAATACTTCGCCTTCTTGCGATCTTGTGTCTTTGGACCAACATGCTCATACTTTATGTCATCTTGAAAGCCGACTAACAATCTCCCTTGAAAATCTTCGTCTTGATAATATTGATATCTTTAAGGAAGATGTTGAGTGTGTTAGACTTACTTTTTAGTGAAGCTGGCATCTTACACGTGAATTGGACTAGCTATAGACCAATTGCTATATGCAGGGACTAATGATGTATAAGTGGGATAGATAGTTTATGTTTAGGCTATAAATACCCCCATGACTCTCCATGGGGGGGGGGGTGTGGATATTCATTATTGTTTTTCTTTCTCTTTCTAATAAACATGTAGAATTCATCTCACCATCTCTCTACTTTCTCTCACTAAACAAACATGTTTCATCTTATCTTCTTGGATCATCCAAGACCCCCCGAAAAGGTGTTTTGTGATTGATTAGGTCATTAGCATCGTACATGTGCGGCTTGTTTACTTTCTTGGGTCATAGTTGTTTTATCTTCTTGGATCATCCAAGACCCCCCGAAAAGGTGTTTTGTATCATGTAACAAGTAGTATCAGAGCTAACCGGGGGTGTTTTGTTATTGTGGTGTTTCGTGATTATAGTTTATTTACAGCTTATTTCAGCTTATATTCGTCGCTTATTTGGTCATAAAAAGCCATAGGTGAAAGTTTTTGGTGTTTTGTTGTCTCGTATCTAAGCTTATTATACCTTATTTTCTTATTATTTTTGTGAGTTTTTTTGTCCTAAAAAAGCCATGTACGTTTTTTTTTCAACCAAGTTTCAATCTTTCTAGTGTCAAATATATCTTTATTGCATATGTAAAGAAACTTTTTGAGCTTATTGGTTGTTTCAGCTTATTTTTGAGCTTTTTTCAAGCTTAGTTCTCACTTTTAGGTAAATGATGTATCTAGGCCTTGTCCAAGCTTATTTAACAGCTTAAACTGGTTATTTTGTGGCTTATTATGGTGTAAAATTTGCTGATTCAAAGTACTATTTCTAGGCTTATCTTATTCTTCATGCTATTTGAAAAAAGAGATAAGAACAAAATAGATAAAGCTGAAAAAGGACAAGAAAAACAAAGATCCATTTTTTTTGGGATAGTACAGGCGATTTATACACAGAAGGAGATTTATACATCTTCCAATAGGTCAATTTATACACCTTCAAAAAGGGCGATTTATACACTCTCAATGAGGCCATTTATACATTTTGTATAGGCGATTTATACGTCCATTTCCTTAGGAGATTTATACAAATCATCTTAGGCGATTTATACAAACCATACCTTGACCGAGTCAACTCGGTATTTACCAAGTTGACTGAGTCACTCACTGAGTTGTGTCTAAAAGAAATAATCAGATAAAGGAGAAGAGAGAAGAGAGAAGCAAGAAAATGTAACAGGCTCATTAACAACAACAATTACATAACATAAAACAGCCAACATCATTGCACCATCACAAATCTAAACTAATCCTAAACCCTCGTTACAAATACAACATCTCCAACAAATCCACAAATCTAAACCTATATCCCTTCGTCACATTACAACATCACCAACTCCATCTCCAATAAAAAACAAGACTCGAAAATCAAACATGATCTTAGTTTTTTCGTGTTATTACAAATCTTTAAAGATTCTTCAACACGTTATCATCATAGATCTATGTGAAAGGTATAAAACCCCTCTTTCAATTTTCAAAATTAAAGATGACTAATAACAATTATGTTATTATCAGTCTTTGTTTCGTTTGAATACACAAGAACAACCAAAACACAAAACGAATTAAACTTACCCAAGACCTCTCTTAGAGACCTTGAAGCCTAAAATCTTAGTTCTTCATTTGTGCGTTTAATCGCAAAATAATTATTCAGTTGTGTTTGAAAGAAAATAAATAGGGGTTGTGTTATCATTCGAATATTGGTATAAACAACCTCGTGTTGATTGCAGTTTAGTTGGGTTAAGAAAGATGTGAGATGGATGAGAAGTTTATGGGAGTGATAAGGATGGATCTTTGTCTAGGTAACTTGTGAGATTCTTTATGAATCAAACTTGTGACAACTGGAAAGAAACGATGGTGCGATTCTATAAGAATCAAACTTGTTCCAGGAAATGGATCAACGGTTGTTAATGAATTTTTGAAATGATTAACACTCTCGGTGTGTCACAAAAACAATTTTGCAAGTGATACACCGATTGATTTTCAAATCAATTTTCTATATCAATCGGTGAGATAGTAACTCACTGGTTCACTCTTATCGTGCTGTCTGCTTTGAGACGTTCCGATAATGAGAACATGCTGAGTACGATGAATCTAATACTTATGTGTTAGAAAGATTCAATACTACAGCTGGAAATCCTGTCAAGAAGATTCTTCTTAAATTGAATCTATCTGATCACAGGTCGATCCTCACGGATTTGAAGGTTACTCCAACCAAACCTGGGCGAATGACAAAGCCATATTCGTCCCCCCGCTTTATTGCTAACTGTTTTATTGCAGGAAACTTAAAGAAGGTGGTGAAGGTACCTGTTTCCAGCTGTCTCACAAAGATCCATAGCCACATGCTCATACCCTACCGACAAACATAAAGACATCATGAAAGCTCAAGTACATGTTTCAAGACTTCCGCTACTCTGATACCGTACGTCTTTCTTGAAGTGACGAAGTATTAAAGTCAAAGAAGTTCAAAGAAGTTTCCGTCACTCTGATACCGAACGTCTTTCTCGAAGTGACGAAGTGTTAAAGTTAAAGAATTTCAAGAAAGATGCAACATTAAAGCTTTCCAAGTCATCAAATTAAGAATGGTATGAGCATGTCGGTCCAGAAGTCACAAGTCCACAAGATGGCAAAGTTACAAGATGGCGTAAAGAGATTGTGCTTGGTTGATGATCTCAAGATGCTCAAGATCACAATGTCAAATACAAGTTCAAGGAACAAGCTCAATCCAGAAATCAATAATCACTACAACATATTCACAAGAGAAAGTCAAAAGGACGAGCTAAAGACTAAAAGACAAAGCATAGTATGCTAGGCTTAAAGTTTTGTAAAATGGAGTGACCTCCCTTAGGGGGAGATTGTTAGAAACACAAAAAGTGTCGGTCACTTCCAAGTTGTAACAGGTCTTAGCTCGTAGTTAGTATAATGATTAGATTAGTAATCTAGTCCGGTCCAAGGCCTATGGGAGGCCCATCATAGCCCATGGCCGGCCATCCATGTAATATATAAACCCTCTCCTAGCTTTGGAGAGGGTTGGTTGTTCCATTTGTAACATTTCATCATAATACACTTCATCCATTTTCCATCCATTCTATCTCTAACATCACAACCCAAATCTCACTCTTGTTCTTGGTTTGATCATAAGATTACTAGAATTCTTCAATATTTGGGTAGTGTTTGTAGGATTTTGGTAGATCAAAACCTTGATTTTTCTTGTTTCTTGGGGGTGTATACCCGTTGGTTTTGGGAGAGCAAAAGGAAGAGGGGAAAACTTTGTTACTATGTGTTTTATTTTGAGATGTGAAGAGTTTTAATAAAATATTTTGAAAGCCTCAAGTGTGATGATTGCTTTTGGAAACACAAATCATTGAGTGTTGGTGTTGGCATAGGAACAGCTAGGAGAGGGGCTAGACAATCCATGCAAAATTTTTCTTTAAATCATTTATTTACTAGCCATTTTATTTGTACATTTTAATTTAAATGTACACTTAACTATTTAAGTGTAAACCTTACACTAAATCGCGACGTACGGGCCAAGGAACAAGGAACGAAGACGGCATCACTCGGGAATATATAAATCTCGTCATAAAATAATTAACGGGGCGCGTCATAATTTTTTTGAAGCCCAAACGATAAAAAAATACGCGGTTTAAATTCGATTCACGATTTAACCAAAAATACTAATTTCTCAAACACGTTCGTAATAAAATACGAAAATAATTATTTACGGCAAATAAAATTTAAATGTCGACGTTCGTTCACACGAATCTATAAAATAATAATTATGACGACGGATTCACGATCGTCATACACGTCGTGAAACTCGGGTTGTTACATTCCACCCACCTTAAGAGAGTGTCGTCCCAGTGTTTATCCTTTCTTACTTGTCTCGATTTCTCTTATGGTAAGGCAGCTTGCTCACGAATAGACGGTCTTACATGCTCGAACGCAAAAACCACTTGATATAATACTCACCTTGACTATTCCGGATGTAAAGTCAACATAACGATTGTTAATTCATATTGTAACACCCCCAAATTGGGTCACAGCGGAATATGGGTTGGGAGCGTTACTTCATAGATCAATAGCACAAGATATATAAGAACGACCTTTAAAAGTGTGGTTTAAAACCTATACATTAGATTTAGCAAAATGTTTGATACAACATAACGAAGCTTTACTTATTCGTTGTTAAATTATACAATGATTCTAGTTCATAACAAATGCTTCTTCAAAATGTAATGCAACCAAATCTTTACTGCAAATGACTTCCAAAATAACGACCACCAATGTATCCCTTACACCTCGTGCCTTATTGACCTCCTGAGAAAAACATGCTTTAAAACGTCAACAATAATGTTGGTGAATTCATAGGTTTGTGAATTATATAAGTGTAGGACCGCAAGATTTGTAACAACCATGACTTGAGCATGTTAGTCAAACTATTAGTGTTGACTTATAGATCTGTTGCAATGTTTGGGATATGTGTTATATGTGTTTATACGTATAAATTGCCTACATTGCCCATGATGATGTTCTAACCCAGAACATCCCAAATCCGACATGGTATACGTTTGTTGGCTCGGTAGTTTCGACACCAGTGATAGCTAATCACCCGAACGGGGGCGTCACCCCCAAATAGATCTATTTATAACATTCGCGCTCACCCTCTAAGTGATTTACAATTCATGATAGTGGGCACATTGAGTTATCGCTACTTAGGCAAACACGTAATCAGTTTAAATATGAAATGTTCACTTGCGTCCAATTATAAAATAGGGATGTTCTCACCCAAAACTTTATTAAATCATTTAAAAGTTAAACGTTGCTTATGGAAGTTCACCTCGAGTGGATGAGTTAACAACGTAAATCAAATGCGTGAAAAATGCGTCGCAAATACGCCCGAATGCAACCTAATTAATTATAAGTCGTATGAGTACTAAGTACTTTGAATAACTACTACCATATATAATTCTATATAGCTACATCACCATCTAATTGAGTTTGTGAAATAATATTTAAATTGCATTTGATAAATATTAACCATGTGTTTGTACTCGTATAATCGAATAAATAATTCAATTGTCTTTGTAAAATAATATTTATAAAGTTTAAGACATGTATAAATATTATATAAATTATTCTAAAAACGTTTCGCAAAAATTTATATTTAAAACGAAACAACACTATTCATGTCAGGAAATAGTGCACGAGTAGAAAATAGTGTGTAAGTTTCTCGTTTTAAGCCCGTTTAGGATGTTTTTTACGTCTACGCTTTCGTATTAAGTTGATGTATCAAAATATTACATTTTCATATGTTGGATCCCCTAGTGAATAGTGGTTTTTACTGTTCATGACAGTTATAAACTTATTTTTATAACTTTAATTAACGTAAAACCCGTAAATGTCGTATCTTATTCATTTTAGATCCGATTTTAGTGATTCTTTCGAGCACGTCTTCGTAATTAAAAGTTCTATCTAATTAATTATGGAATCAAAATATTCATGTCTGAGATGAACAGTAACTTTTATAAAATTTCTTTATAAACGTGTTTATTGTCGCGTAACTTGTAAATGCCATATCTCCTTCGTTATAAATTCGTTTTTCGAGTTCTCTAAATGCCACGATCCTTGGGACATGTAGTATTTTATAAAATTATAAAATAAATATGTTAAAAATCGAATTTTGATCATACCCTTTGATTATTTTGTTAAAAATATGTTTTAACTTGGTTTTGTAACTTTCTAGTTTATCCACTTTATTACAAGTCCTTTACAACCAATATGTATCCATGTAATCTTGCCAATGATTGGGTCCTTAGTCCTTTATTCGTCCAAAGATTGTCCAAGAATTTACAAGTCCATATGTTCTAGAAATACAATTTGTCCATAACTTTATATAAGGTTATACGTGTAATGTTATCTACTTGTTTATATCATACTTGTCATATATAAACCACACATGTACAATACTTGTACTTCCATTATAATCATCGATACTCAACATCATCTATCATATGTAAAAGTTAAACCAAAAACCTAAACAAGTGTAAAAATCCATTTTACAAGCTCAAACTTCTTCCTAGTTGGTGATTACTATATAATCATTCTATACACCATAACAATCACCAAAAATGGTAAAGAGATTTTGAGGTTTTTAGAGTAATCTTAATATGTGTATGTGATGAACAACAAGATCTAACCTTGATTAGCACAAACCACATACCATTGCTTTCAACAACCCTGAAATCCTATATTTTCACAAAACCCTAATCTTAAACCTTTCTTTAACATTTGTAAACCTTAAACCAAACCTTCTAAAAACTCATAGTTATCCTCTAGATATGATGTAGGAAACTCACTTGAGTATAATGTTGCACAATTAAATTTTGTATGGAGTGGTGTTAGGGTGTTGGATTTGCGGCCCGTCGGCTATAGACGAGAACAAAAGTGGATGAGGATATGTGTGATATTCTCACCTAAGAAATAAGGGTGTGTTCTCTATATGTGTTTAACTCTTACACTGCTAAGGAAATCTACATCAAGGACCTAGCTTGAGATCAGTTGGATAGCATTCATGCACAAGACTATGCTAGACTAGGGCGAGGTATTTCTAGAGATAGTTGGTCAAGCTTGGATGATATGAGTCTCTTTGGTTCCCTCTAAATGGATGCTTATCTCACATGAATAAAAAAAAAGACAGAAAGGAAGTTTAGCCTACGATATATCTTATATTGTATCTATCCTTCCTCATATCAGCCAATAGACATATATTTTGTGATATTTTATGTAAATTTTGAGTTTGGTATAATTGTGGGTATTTATTTGAGCGAATAGAAAAGTTTTGGTGGTTCGGGAAATGCTTACACGTATTTCTATGCGAAACGTAAACACCTTTACGTAACCGAATAAAAATAAAATGTGCAAAGTTAATAATTATCCTCCAAATAATTACTTAACACTTTTTCTGATGTAAAAAATTTTAATTGTTGATGGTCGTTTACATTAATGATTAATTTTTAGCTTACGCGATCTAAATTAACGATTCGTTTTTAAAAGCAAATGCGTACACTACCTTAAATATAATTAGTGAATTTCTTCCTTGAATTCTTAAACTGACCTAACAACATTGATGGTGTATATAGTCTTCCCCCGTTAAACTGAGCACCTTGTCTCAACGGATTACAGACGCGGGCCACTGACAACCGTTAGGTGCAGTTTGTGAGAGATGTTGGATCGTTCTTTCGAAACTTGCATCCCTCGCGGTCTCCCATGTAACAATACTCAGGGCCTACCTAGGAGTTCCAATAGAACACTTGAACAATTGAGGATACGGCTTTGTTTCAATCATTTAATGTCATGATCCATGATTACTACTGGTTCCTCGACAAAATGAAGCTTGTCATCAATATGAAGTCCATCCAATGGAACGGCTAATGATTTTTTGGCATGGCACTTTTTCAAGTTGGATACATGAAATGTATTGCGAACCTTGCCCAACTCTTGAGGAAGCTCAAGCTTGTAAGCAACGGCTCCAACCTTTTCCAACACCTTGAATGGTCCCGACATTACTCAGGGTTTAGATTCCCTGTTTCGCCAAACGTACATATGACCCATTTCCAAGGGCCGTAACCTCTATAAGCATAACACTATCCCCAACTTGAAATTCCTTTGGCTTACGCTTTAAATCGGCGTAACTCTTTTGCTTTTATCACGTGTGGCTTGTATTCTTTGCTTGATCTAGACGGTCTTCTCGGTCGTCTCTTGAACTATTTCTGGACCGGTGAGTTGAACTTCTCCAACCTCGGCCCAACACACAGGTGAACGACACTTTCGACTGTAAAGTGCTTCAAATGGTGCAGCCTTGATGCTAGGTCATAGATATTGTTATATGAGACACTGACTAAGATGGCAAACTGGTTAACCAACCCCTTTCCAAAGTCGAACACTCACCATGCACGCAGATTTATCTCTCGAGGTTGAATAGTCCTCTTCGCCTTTTGACCGTCAGTTTGTGGATGGCAGATACGCCATAGTACTCATATCCAGACTTAGTACCAAGCCTTCTGAAGTGACCTCCAGAAATTTCATTGTGAACCTAGGGTCGCGATCATAAATAATTGAGATGGGCATTCCATGCCTCGTGACAACCTCCTTTAGGTACATTACTCACCAGTTACTCAATGGCGATTAGTTTCCCTCATAGGTTAATAAGATGGCAGACTTGTAAGTCGGTCAAACAATCATCCACAATCGGTTTCACCCAACTTGTGACGACTTAGGAAGTTTCGTGACAAAATCCATTATGATATTGTCCCACTTCCATTGAGGTATCTTAGATTGCACCAACAAACCCAATGGTTTTTGGTGTTCAGCCTTGACCCTAGCACATGTCTAAACATTTGCTAACATAGGTGGCGATGTCGGCCTTCCCTCTGGGCCACTATATATAGACTTTTCCACTGTCCCGAACCATTTTTTTTCAAACCGGATGGATTCGAGTATTTGGATTGGGGAAATCGTGCATGGGATCACAATCCTTAAATTACCATAACATGGCAACCAACTCCTGCCATTTAGGCATATAGTTCCATCCGCACAGGGTTCCAACTTTTCTGTTCTAAGTTTCCTTGGATCCTTAGAATTTTCAATCAACATAGCCCCAACATCTTTGTTCTTGATGTTCTTTGGTTTTCGTCTGCTTCTGGTCTGATCATCAGTTTTTGTTAGGAAGATCAAGCAATAGTCATAACTATGGTTTCGTAACTCTTAATAGTTTAAGATTCGCCTCCTTCCCGCCCAATGTCTAGCAACAACATTTGTTTCTCTCGGGTTGTTAACGAATTCACTATCCGTATCACTAAGCTAACTCTAACCAAACGACGTTGCTTACAGGTTCAACTTTTTTTTGATTAAGGAATGTTTTGCAAACTCTGTTTTAGCGATACATCGTACAATGGTTTCGTTACAAGTAGTGCCTCTAAAATCTTATCGAGCAAACATTACGATTAAGTTTCAATCTCATGACGTGCATATTGTTTTTCTCATGAATTTCTACTTGGTGTGATGCATTAGAAATGATTTCTCTCTGTGTGCATTAAATACAACACCCAATTCTCTAGGATGACGGCATCGTAATAGACTACGAAATCATTGTTCTCCTTCCGTGTAAGCCAGAATTGGCGATCGCACAACTTCTGCTTTAAATAACTAGAAAGGCCACGTTTCCTTCTTATCTCCCCAATTGAAGCTTAATCCTCTTCTGAGTAAGCTGGCACACGACTTGCGAGATCTTGATGAATTTCGGAACTACCCGCAAGACTTAAAAATTGACGGAATCTACGTTGGTGTTTTAGGAGAGATGCCCCATCTTTATTATGAATTTGATCTTGTAGCGAGGTCACGTGATATGCCTTGACTATAAATCACGTGGACTCCAAGGAACTGTACTTTTGGAAATCTCAAAGATTTACACCTTAGAAAATTTGGATAACTCAATTCCTCTTTCTAAGCATTTCATAAATTCCTTAAGATGTTCTTCGTGTTCCTTCTTGTTCCTTGAAAAATTAATATTACCTCGTCCAATAAGCGATACCTAATTATCCAAGTATGGTTTGCACACCCTATTCATGAGATCCATAAATATCTCTGGTGCGTTCGTCAAACCAAATGGCATAACTTGGAACTCGTACTGACCATACCGAGTTCTGAATGCCATTTTTTTGAAATATCCTCTTCCTGTACATGAAGCTGGTGATAACCTAATCGCATGTCTATCTTAGAATAAACATTGGATCCTCGTAGTTGATCAAACAAATCGTCGATCCTTGGGAGTAGATAACGATTCTTCACCGTCAGCTTGTTCAGTTCCCGATAGTAGATGCACATTCTAAATGATCCATCCTTCTTCTTGACAAACAAGACTAGAGCTCCTCAAGGTGAGGAACTGGGTTTTATAAAGCCTTTGTCGGGTGGTTCCTGCAGTTGCTCCGACAACTTTTTCATTTTGGATAAGGCGCCCGTGCTACAGATGCAACACCAGGTACCAGATTGATCTAAAATTTCCACTTGTCGAGTCGTAGGAAGACCCTGCAAGTCCTTTGGAAATACTTCAAGAAAATCTCGAATTGTCGGTACATCTTCAAGTCATTTCTCCTTCGACATGTCCTTAGTCTCCCCTGTAGTAACATGTGCCAAAACAACATGACATCCTTTTAGCATGTACTTTTGTGTTTTAGTGCACGAGATGGTGTTCAATCGAGACTCGTTTGCACGGTTTCTTTGTTACTACGAATAATCAACGTTTCATTTCCGAATGACCACCGAACGATTTCTTGTCACAAAACCAGTGACCCGGCCTGGTATCACCGCCCTAACTAATCCATACTAATTATGACGTCGAAACTGCCAAATTCTATGGCAATAAGTCGATGTTAAATGGGTGATTTAGTAAATTCTCTAATGGCGAGCAAATTCGATAGCGAATTTGTGACAACCATGACTTGAGCAGGTTAGTCAAACTATTCCGTGTTGACTTAGTATTCTAGTTGCATATGATACGGTTATGTGAATATTTTGTGTTTATATGTTTATGTGGATTATGTGAGAAGTAGTAGTCAAAGATCTATTGAGTGTAAGTCATCTCACATTGAGATTGGTTGAATTCTTTATGTCTCACTTTTGGTGACAAGATAATGATTTTGTTATTTAAGCGTCCTTTAGTGACTTATGTGTAACGTATTATTATGTATACGTATTTAATTGTTAGTAATGTTATGGTAAAGGATTGGTGTTAGTAGTTAGACATAAGAATGAAATGTGAATTTCTATTTTGGAAAGTTTAGGTTTAAATTAAAAATGAAAAGTTATTTATTTTAAAAAGTTAGTGTAATTGCGTTTTTTTACACAAAAGGTATACTCAAATAAGCTTTAGGTTTTTATAAAAATTAAGGTAATGCAAAATAATTAAGATACATTAATAACTAAATAAAAAACCATATAATCCCTTTGCGTTAATTTATCATTAATAAAACATTAAAAAATGATTATGATTGGATAACTAGGTTTCATTACCATTGTAATTAATGATATTAATAAACATGTTATAATGATTTGGGTTTAATTTGGATATTTTATGGGTGTATTGTTAGGGTTTAGATTAGATTTGATTTAGATTGGGCAGACAATTAGGGTTGTATGTGATCTTGGCTTATATCTCGATGATGTAATAGCTGTTTGTTGATCCCCGCTTCTGGATAGATCTTTAATCCTTAGTGATAATAAGTTTAGTTGTATTGGTAAATCTCCAAGAAACTAGGTAGAGAACTCTTTGATTGGGGTCAGATATATCACAATATAATTATGCGGAAAACTAAGGTCTGTGTTACTAAGACGAGTAAATAAACAATTAACCAAACATTCAGCCTCAATATATTGAATACGATTACTCTGAATAGTAACAAGGTTTACAACCTTGAAGCTATAACTAACTATGAGAAAAACGTGTGTATGATGTGTGTGTAGAGATTGATATGTTTTCTCTACACCCTAGGACCTTACCTTGTATGGTACAAGGAGTCTAGTAGGTTACAACAACTTAATCACTGTCCTAAGTATTATTCATTAATGCATTTAATGCTTTCCTAATATAAACCTTGTTAACCTTACTCATCATTTTTAATACTTATTAATTAATTTCAAGAAAGTATTCAACCTTCCTAGTCAACACATTCAATATTATAAGGAAACTAAATCATTTGAATATCAATCTTGATATTCATATCTTTGACCATATCTTCTACAATCTTCCATCTTTTGTAGAATCTTCATTATGTTGATTTAGTCCCTCTTGTTTCATAGTTCAAACATTATTCCAGGAATCTTAATCCCCAACAATCCTCCCTAAAATTGATATTTCATTTGTTTATATCATACAAGTTTCTTGTAATGAAAGATTCCCAACCTTCCTCCCCTACTAACTTGTATTCACTTGTTTTAATCATAAATGTGTTCTTTCACTGTAAGCTCCATAAAAACACAGGAGAGGACTGTATACCAAACTCTTCTCTTGTCATCTTCTGCTCTTTTACTCCTTTGTTGTGCTTCAGCAGCTAAGTTGGTGTAGTAGTAGTAACAATTTATTCAGTTTAATCCTCCTTTGGATACATCTGCAAAAAATCTTTCTTCAGTAGATGAGAGGTCTTTAAATTCTCTAAATCACGAACCATGGTAAGAAAATTGGTACAAAGAATCATCAATTCATACGTTCAAAAAAACCTATCTCATCACTTGGAAGTGAATCACAAAAATGTATAGTTTTTGGCAAACTACCAACCATAAACAGATTTGATGATTCTTTACCGGTTTTTGCCGTTTTGCCCCGGAATAGCCAATCCTTTGTAATAAAACATGGTGAATTGATAACATTGTTTTGGGCAAACATATCAGCCAATCAACGGATCTCTGAGAAGTCTTTACAGAGCCGTATGCTTTGGACTAGCCACACACTTAACTGTGAAGGCATGGTGTGTGAGAACTCATATAGTTTCTTTAGCATAACTATCAGCTATCAACGGTTTTGAGGAATTCTTAACCCAGATGCGTTTGCACTGGATTAGCCAATTTTAGTGTCGGTAAGACCATGGTGAATTCATTACCATTTGTTGTGTTGAACATATAAACCAACACCTAAACTTCTCCCTATACCTCTGTAGCTTGCCAATTCTCAAAACCACTATTAATAAATCAAGCTAAGAACAAACTATCCAAGAACCAAACTGTGTGTTTTATTCGATATCGCACAATACTAGCAGTACAAACTGCTTTATCGGACAACTCTGGCAGTATAAACTCTTCGGACATAGTAAGCAGTACAAATTTTTCTTTGACATTACAAACTTACTTCAAACAGTATTAACACCTTAAGCACGCACATCACTAATTTATTTGAGCCCAAACAGTAGTACCATTGTACGAATAACATCAATAAAATCCCATGGCCTAATCCGGCCCATTTGCACACTTGTATATCATTCGGCCCAATTATAATTTATGGTTTCCTATTCCTACGAGACCACTGCGCAATACCCACGCAACCCATGTTGACAACTATTAATACAGATTCAGGCCTAAAGTTGTTTAAACATAATCCCTGCCCAATCTTGAATTCTTCGTTCACAATATGTAACATCCCATGTCACAGCCTACAAGTTTCTTTAAAATATCATCTGGCCACGTTCACACACTTAAACAGACGTCCCCATATACGTTTTTCTCAGCTAATATCCACAAAATTACAAACCATCCTTACTCGCGATACTTCCTTATACTCCTTTCAAATCAACTAATATGAACCCTACCACACGAAAGCTAAACCTTCTGTGTCTGAATCCCCAAAGGTATTCGTCTCTATGCAGCTTACAAGCATATGGGAAGCAGTACTAGAAATTTCATTGAGCAGTACTAAAAATAAAAGGAGCAGTACTAACTATTTTAAAAGCAGTACTAAGTAATTACTAGTTAGCAACACCTTTTTCTGTCATAAAACCGTCACCAATCTGTCACTAAACTGGTTCAGTAACGCTTTATACTGTCGCTAAACTATCACAGATTGAAGTACTCCTTCCTCCCATTCTGTTAGTGACAATTTAACTATCGCTGATCTGTTGCTAATCTGTTATAAAGCTGTCACTAATCTGTTACTACAATGCATTCTCCTACCTCCTAAGCTATTAGTGACACTTTTTAGTGTTACTAAGTTGTCGCTAATGTGTCACAAATCTGGTTCTCCTTCCTCCCAAAGCTTTAGTGACACTTTTTTCTGTTGCTAAACTGTTGCAAATCTGTCACAATATTGACAGTAAGACAACCTTGACAGTATTAACTCCGATAATTTGTGCGAGCAGAAACTTTCTTGAGCGTGATAGGACTAGCAATATTAAATTCCTTGTGTTCATCCCCTCAAACAATGTTAATGCTTAACTCTTAGCAGAACTCCAATATACCATAAAATCACAATCTATTAAATATCTCATCCTCTTTCATTTGTTTTTCATTTGAGATTCGCGACACCAGTTTGCACTTTCATATACAATACATATTCACATCAAAATACACACCCTCAATCTTCCAATAACCGAGCAACATAAATAGCTATTACTAAAACGTCTATTGGTACTCACGTACATAGTGCTAGCAGTACTAAAATTTTCGTTCATATTATCTTGGCAGCCTTTAATAATTGGCAGTCCCTGTAAACAATGATCACAATAAGTACATGCTCTCACTCAAAATCTTATCAGTACTAACCTGTATTCGAACAAAGTATCATTATGTAACAACATTAATTTATATTCGAACCCAATAATAGAGCACAAACTACTTAAATACACAGCAGTTTTAATCCTCGAAACAGGAATCTTTGTGTGCTTCCTGCTGAGATCTCCAACTCTGCTGGCGTAGTATTAACTCCTATCATGAGCTCCATGTATCTAAGTGAACCTCCAGGCAAGTACTTAAACTGTGATAAGATCGAGCATTAAACCCCTACTACCAGGACAACCATGTCAATGCTAACAACACATAGTTGCTTTTATCCCAAGCAATCTACCAAAGATTCCATCATCCACTATAGCTAGCATCTAAAACATTGAGTCAAAACTTCAAATACCTGTTGTAAAACCCTTACATCATATAAAAACAAAATCGCATCAGCGGATTCGGGTTTCGTAAAGGACTTAAGACGCTGCTCATTATCACAATAACCTTTAACAATTGAATTTGCTGTTAATATCACCAGCGTGCCAACCTATATTCACATCCAACTACAAACTTCTACCTTGACAGATGCAAATCCCACCATGAACTGTTAACCAATGCTTCTTTGTCACCACACATACTTTCTACACGCACGACAAACAATCCACAAACCTAACCTGCCTTTAAAACCCCACGCCTAACATGTACTATAGTCCTCCTGCTACTAGCTCTAGTACTACGTAAGACAACTAACTATTTTAATGATTCTAGTACGTACTAATTTACATAAATCAGCATACCATTGACATAAACCTTTCAAAGTTTGCCCTTGCTGATTAACGCCCTCTATTTTTATAAACATGTAGCAGTCCCATCGTTTACTCTTTGCAAATCCAATCCAAAGTAGGTATACTATAACCTAGCTGTTGACTGTCTCAAATACACACAAACCTATATGGACATACCACTCTTTAACCCTGCTCGTGGGATTTAAAATTACTAAACCTTCTTCTTAATCCTCCTTGAGTTTCTTGAAACATTCCTGGTGTTAGAAGTGTGTGAAAACAACCTCCTAGGTTTTCTTGAATATCTCAAAACATATAGCAGCAACAATATGAATGACACCAACTATCTTTTCCATCTTAAGAACGTTTGTTTGCTCTCTTTTCCCTGCTAAAAGTTAGTCCAACAAAGGAAAAAAAATACACACCCCAACAATCATAAATCACTTCCTTTATGAATTTCCTGTCACTGGATAATAAGATTAGTTCTTTTGAAATCCAAGCCAGTACTAGACTAAATCTCCTAAGTTGCCTCAACACTAAGCATATCTCTGTTAAGGGTCTTTGATGCACTATTTGATTTGGAAACATGGTCTAAGTCTTCATGTTTTGGTTTCCAAACCCAGCTAGCTGAAGCCTTAACAGTATTAACCTCTGCATTTGGCCTAGCAGGGTATAACCTTTTATGCTTAATAGTTTTACTCTTTTTGTAGCAAAATTCTCTCGTGTTTGCTGTTTTCTTGTTAAAGGGTCTTTATAACCAGTTGAATATGCGTTATATAATAATAGTATGTTTCATTGGCATAGCCAAACCTCCATTCATTGTTTTTCTAGACTAAGCACACACCTAATACTACCTGGATTTGGCATGTATTAAGTGAATGCTTGGCCTGACGCTTCGTTAGTCACTGCTTGTGGAACTATGTTCTTACTTTTTGATTGGGGTGAGGTAAATCTACCAAAGTTCTGGTGATTCACACACCTACTTTGAGTTGGTCCACACTGTTTAACTATGTTTTTTGATTCAGATTAATCTTTCCTCTTTGTGTGTTTAGCGATTTTAGTGCAGCGTGAACAACACTACCATTCCAGTTTCTTTTATTTCCTCTAGGACTCTTATTGTTTTCCTAGGGTTTTCTGCTTGCCTAACAGTTTCATTCCTAGCATTAACAGATTTAATCTTTTCAAAGCTAGGTTTGACTATTTTTGTAGCTTCCTTAGGTTTGACCACAATCTCATTCATCCTTCACTGTCTAAGATTCCTTCAATCCCTCAATGATGGGTTCACTCATCCTAACATAGTTTTACTTTTAGGGCATTTCACTTTATGTTTTGACTAGTTTTCATGGGAAATGACTTGTTTCTCATACTTTAGACACACTGTAATTGTTTCATCTACTTTGACTACTATTGCCTCCATTCAGACCAATAACAAGGCTTATCATTAGCACTCAATGAACTGATTAAAGCAGTGTATTAAGACTTTTAGAGAAGTTTTCAAATGATTCTAATTTGGTTTTTTTTTTAATTCTTTTTTTTTTTTGTACAGCTTCTGGCTAATAGTTTTTTATGGTATGCTGAGTACATCAGTTTTGTATCTAAATCAATTTTCCTAAATACTAATTCTTTTCATCATGTACCAAAGTTGATTTCTTCTGATGAGCAAAACTAGTTGTGCCTCTTCTACCTTTTTTTTAAAGATCTTGAGTATAGGCATTGAATTCTCTCTATACTAGCATCAACCAGCTGTCACTTTGGAGTATCATATAATTTTTTAAGGTTGTGCATATGATCTGCTCACATTCAGTTTAGCACAAGTATGTTCTTTAGAATTACGATTTGAAGAACTTGAGCTGTCAGGTCCATCCTCTTCTTCGACAAACAAAACTTGTATGTAGAAAAATATGTTCCTTTGATTCAAAGCTTCCCAACCACGGCTTGATCACCACTTGTTGATCCGTTGCCTCTGAAAGATCTTTAACTCCTTAGCTGATATAAGGTTTAGTTGTATTGGATAAATCCAAGACAACTATGGTAGAAATTTGATTGGGCATATCACAAAACTATGCAGAAACTAGGTTTGATCCCCCCATACTTAAAAGATAATAAACAATTATCCAAAACATTTTCTACCTCAATATATTGATTATGCGTTACTCCGGAATAGTTAAGGTTTACAACTTGTAGCTCGTAACTAATATGAGGAAAAACGTGCTGTATGATGATTCGTGTAGAGATTGATTTGTTTTCTCATACACTCTACGGACCTCTCTTTTATAGTCAAGAGTCTTTGTAGGTTACAACACATTTAATACTTCCTAAGTATTATAATTAATGCATTTAATGTTTCCTAATAAACCTTGTACTATCTATCATATTAAATACCTTATTAATCCTTTTCAATAGTATTTCAACTTCCTAGGTCCAACACATTTAATATTATAAGGAAACTAAATCATTTGAATATCAATCCAGATATTCATATCTTTGACCATATCTTCTACAATCTTCCATCTTTTGTAGAATCTTCATTATGTTGATTTAGTCCCTCTTATTTTATTAGTTCAAACATTATCAAGGAATCTTTAATTCCCAATAGCTTTTGTCAAGTTTCCGGTGCCTATGATGTAGCTTAGAGAGTCTAGTTTTCAGAACATCCGGCCTCGAAAGTTTTTGAGCTCGGGAAGTCAATCAAACGTTGGTTGCAAGAAAAGTTGTCAAAGCAGTGAATACGAGTCAGATTTAGGTCAGATTACGAGGTATAAACCCACACTTAAAATTCGAATTTAGATTAGACCTTATACAAGAGTTTAGTTCTATGTGTCTATTAGAAATCCCCCAAAGGAGAGCTTTCGATTTAAAGTCTAAGTATGGTTTTTAGGTCCAAACTTTTTAGTGTGCAAACAGATCCGAATTGGGACTGTTTTGAAGTTTGATTTTCTTAGGAGTACTTGTGCATGTAAATGGCTTTTGGGAATCATGAGGTAGTTAATATACTCATAAATGAACATAGGTGATTTTTGGTATGAATTATGGAGGTCAGTAAGTAGAGGTTTTGAGTACGTTAAGTCACGTTAAAATTCTGCAGTTTTAAACAAATTGTGACTAACTAGTGAAACTTGTTAACGAAGTGGTTAAAGTTAGGTATGGTGTCGGGGTGACCCATAGGGTTAATAGAACACCTTAGACATCCATCATATGATTGTTACATGTGCATTAAGCTTTTGGCTTAGTAGCGTGTAACACGAGTTATTTTGTTGTTTAGATTTGTGCTAGTTGTTTGTGAAGCTTTTTGTTGGAATCTTTTGGAAAGCTAAGCAAAGGTGAGTTTCATAGCCCCTTTTTCTCATGTTATTTTGGGGTGAGAATGATGCTTGTCTTGTTGTCGTGTTAAAATGTTTTTAAGCTTGCTGTAGTTATGTGTATTGGATCGGATGAGTACGCCTACTCAGTGTTGTGATATGGGATCGGATGGGTACGCCTACCCAGTGTATGATATGTTTGGTATTGTGGATCCCAATATGCAAAACGAGGTGTGACGGTGGTAAGACTGCGTGAGCTAATATGAGGCCATGTAGCGCACATATGTAGTTGATATGATTGTGGATCGTGGGCACGTTCCGTCCCGTTGTTGTTAATTGTTGTCATGAATTGTTTTGGTAATTGCAGCAGCTAATTGAAAGTTTATTTTGGATATTGTTGTATGTCGTAAACCTATGATTCTCGCTCAACTTTATGTTGACGTTTTAAGCATCATTTTCAGGTGAGCTTAATGGTGCTAAGATAGAGCGAAGTGGCTAGAAGAGACCGTAGGATGCTTGGAGTTTATTTATGCTTTCTGTTTGAATAAATGCGTTTGCATGAATTGTTTGGATTATGTTTTGCATGTCATTTATTGACGAGACCTCTTTCTCATTAATAAAGACACCGTTAGGTTTTGGGTATTGTTATGACACTTTGTGTCTTTGCTTTACTTTAGTTTTCATTTTAGTATTCTCTATATAGACACCATGTGTTGTGATGATATCCATTCTTGTTTACGCCTCGCGTTTCCGCCTTGGCGGGGTGTGACAGATTGGTATCAGAGCCATTGGTTATAGAGAACTAGGTGGTTGAGCCTAGACTATAGCTTAAGGGTCCCTCATATAGATGCATTTAGGGCTTATATGTAAGTATATACCTATTATGCTTATTTTCCCTAAATTTCATGAAGTACATTATACTATATATATATTATATATTATATATATAAGTTGAGTTTTCCTTCGTTATTTTGAGATCCGTATCCTGATATAGTATATGTTATGTTGTCTATCGTAGTATGTCTCCTCCTAGGCGTCAGCGTTACTGTTGGAACATTGCGTTTGCAACTGGTTGTAGGAGAGTGGGTAGGAGGAAGTGGACTAACCGCAGAATCCGAGTCCCTGCTTTTATGCGTTCGTGTAGAATCGAGGAAGAGTTGACTTGGGTTAAGACTTTTGGTAAGGAAGTCGAGGAGTATGTGACTAAGGTAATTGCTAAGGATGGTACTGTTACCCGCTTTGGAGGACGATTTCCTCATTTCATTGAAGAAGAAGAAGAGAAGAAACCTAAGCCTTATAACTTATATGGATTTGTAGATCTCATGGAAAATGAGCAAGTGTATGCTAAGACTGGGTTTGCACCCCATAGGATACCTCAGTCTGAGGGAAACCACAATGGATGGCTGAGTGAGGAAGAAGAAGCCGACTCAGATAGTGAATCTACTGCAAGTAATTGTCCCCACACCGTTTGAAATGGAAGATCAATGAAGGAGTGAAGCTTGAGCCGTTGTTTAGTATCGTCTTTTGTTTGTGTCATGTTCGTCCTCGTCATTCGTTTTGTTTTAGTAGGCGTTTGAAGCCATTGTTCGAGATGTTATTTTGGTGTCGAATATTATTCAAGTATTTTAATAATAAGGCTTAAGCATTAAGGATTATTCCTTCTATTGTGTGATATTGTGTGATGATCATATGTGCAATGTGTTAGATTATGTGCATGAAGTGTTTTCATAGGAGTGAGTACATGCGTGGAAGGGGGCATCTATAATTATGGTGGCCAACATAATTATACATGCGCCACAACACAAGTGGACTTGCAAGTATGATTGCATGGATTGAGTTAAGGTGATTGTTGGTGTTATGATTGTACGTATACGTATGGGATAGAAGTCTGTAGGGTGTCGTCTAACGTAGATGTATTCTTCGAATTCAGAAAATGCCTCCACGTCGTGCTACTGGTGAGGATGAAAACCCTCCTGACATTGCGACTCTTCTTGCGCAGCAACTGCAAAACCTCTTACCTGAAATAGTTAATCAAGTGACTGCTAGTGTCAATGCTAATGCGAACAATGGTAATGGTAATGGTGCCAATGGTGGCAATGGTGGAAATGGTAACAATGGGTGTACCTACAAGTCTTTTATGTCTTGTAACCCAAAGGAGTATGATGGGAAGGGTGGTGCAGTTGTACTTACGCATTGGATAGAGAGGATGGAAACTGTAATTGATAATAGTGGTTGTGCTGAGAACCAAAAGGTGAGGTATGTTGCTAGTTCATTGGTGAACAAAGCTTTGACTTGGTGGAATACTCAAGTCTAAGCAAGAGGTAGAGAAGCGTCAAATGCTATGTCTTAGAATGATTTCAAGACATTACTGGTGGAAGAGTTTTGCCTGAGTAATGAGATGGAAAGATTGGAAAATGAGTTCTGGAATCACTAGATGATTGGAGCTAATCATGCTGGATACACGGATCGATTCCGTGAGTTAGCCAAATTGGTTCCCCATTTGGTTACACCCGAGTCTGCAAGGATTAAGAGGTATATAGCTGGATTTGCGCTTGAGATTCGAGGAATGCTCAAGGCAACTCAACCACCTACTATTCAAAGTGTAATACTGAAGGCTGGGATATTGACTAATGAAGTTGTTAGCAATGAAACGCTAACTAAGGGCTCTGAGAAGAGAAAGAGTGTGGATGAACCTGCTAAGGTTGGTAGATCTGGAAGGGATGTTAAGAAGGCAAAAGGAGGTACTAACTTTGTGGCGGTAACTCCATCAAGAGAGGGGTATGCTGGTTCGCAACCCTAGTGTGCTAAATGTCATACATATCATCATGAGAAGGCTAATTGTAGGGTATGTTTCAATTGCCAGAGGCCCGACCATTTTGCGAGAGATTGTTGTTCACCTGCGATACCGGCATCACCTGTGAATGCCGTTGATGCAAGGCCTAACCAAAGAGCATGTTATGAGTGTGGTGACCCTAATCACCTCAGAAATGTTTGTCCCAAGTTGAATCGAGAATCTGGACAATCTAGGAATCAGCTAGCTTTGAGATGGTATCGTAATGATCGTGGTGATAGGAATCAAGTTAGAGGAAGAGCGTATAATGCAAGCATGAATGCAGAAGAGGCTGCCAAGGATTCAAGCTTTGTCACGAGTACTTTTTCTCTAAACGATCATTTTGCTACTGTTCTGTTTGATTTCGGAGCTGATTTTAGTTTTATCTCTACTAAATTTACGCCTATACTTAATATGAAACCTAGTATAGCAAATCCTGGTTATGTGATAGAGATAGCTAATGGTAAGAAAGTGAAAGTTGATAGGATTATCCGTGGTTGTAAACTAGAACTAGGATCTTCCCTATTCATTATAGATTTGATACCTTTAGGGCACGGTAGTTTTAATGTGATAGTAGGAATGGACTGGTTGTCCCACAATAAGGCCGTGATAGTATGTCACGAGAAAGTAGTATAAATTCCCCTAGTGGATGGAGAGATACTGAGAGTTCATGGAGAACGTGTCGAAGAATCAACTAAGGCATTGAAGAATGCAAAAGTGGATGAACCTAAGATTAGTGATATTTCCGTGGTCCGAGAGTTTGTCGAGGTATTCCCGGATGACTTGAAAGGATTACCACCACAACGACAAGTTGAGTTTTGTATCGAATTAATTCCTGGAGCGACGCCTGTTGCGAAGTCTTCCTATCGTTTAGCGCCCTCAGAGATGCAAGAATTATCTGAACAACTGAAAGAGTTGCAAGACAAGGGTTTCATACGACCTAGTCATTCTCCATAGGGAGCACCTGTGCTATTCGTGAAGAAGAAGGATGTAACTATGTGTATGTGTATCGACTATCGTGAATTGAACAAGCTAACCGTGAAGAATCGTTACCCTCTTCAGAGGATTGACGACTTATTCGATCAATTGCAAGGTGCGCGTTATTTTTCTAAGATAGATCTTCGATCTGGTTATCACCAGCTTAGAAGATGATATTCCGAAGACGGCATTCCGAACAAGGTATGGGCATTTTGAGTTTACCGTTATGCCTTTCGGATTGACCAATGCGCTGGCTATTTTTATGGATTTGATGAACCGAGTTTATAAACCATATTTGGATAAGTTTGTTATCGTGGTTAATCGATGAATCATGATTATTCAAAGATGATGGAGGACCACAGGGTTAATCTAAGATTAGTGTTGGAGTTGTTAACACTTAGGAAGAGTTGTATGAAAAAATTCTTAAGTGTGAATTTTGGATTCAAGAGGTAACATTTTCTTGGTCAATTGTGAATCAAGGTGGTAATGTTTGTTCATGTTGACCGAGTAAGATCGAATCAGTTGATGAACTGGTTCGGCCCCTTCTACACCAATCTAATGTCTTGATCATTTTTTGTCTGGTGGTTGTTATCGATGTTTATCGCAGAATTTCTCCAAGATAGCCAAACTCTCACCGGTTAACTCAATGATAACCAAAAGTATGAGTGGGGCGAAGAGCAAGAAGTGGCATTTCAGACCTTGAAGAATAATTTATACTATGCGCAATTTCGTCTCTACCCGATGGAGTGGAAGATTTCGTAGTTTACTATGAGGGTCTAGATCAAAGGTATTGGGATGTGTGTTGATGCAAAGAGACAAGGTAATTGCCTATGCATCTAGACAATTAAAGATTCATGAGAAGAATTACACTACACATGACTTGGAGTTAGGAGCGGTTGTGTAACTTAAGATCGCTGGGACATATAATCTTTATGGCAGTAAGAGTGTTATATACACGGATCATATGAGTCTTCATCACATATTTGATCAGAAGGATTTGAATATGCGTTAAAGGAGATGGATTGAGTTGTTTAGTGACTATCGCGTGTGGATTTGCTTCCATCCTGGTATAGGCGTATTTGTGGTGGAGATGCTTTATAGTAGGAAAGAACGTGTGAAGCCTAGACGTGTTCGCGCTATGGCAATGATGATTCAATCTGGAATGAAGGTGTTGATTTTGGCGGCTCAAAAGGAAGCGTTTGAGCAAGAGAATTTTCCTAGCGAGCGATTAAATGGGTTGGAGCAACAAATGGAAAAGAGAGATGATGGAAGTCTATACTTTATGGATCTTATATGGGTTCCTTTGGTAGGTGATGTAAGGATTACAATTATGGATGAAGCCTATAAGTCTATTTTTATAAATCCTCTGGAGCGGATAAGATGTATTATGTAATCTACGAGGATTGGTATTTCATGCCATGAATGAGAGGTGTATTGCTACATATGTTAGTAAGTGTTTAACGTATGCCAAAGTTAAAGCAGAGCACCAAAGGCCTTCAGGCTTATTGCAACAACCTGAGATACCGGAATGGAAGTGGGATAAGATCACTATGGATTTTATCACTAAGCTACCTATGTCAAAGAATGGGCATGACACGATTTGGGTCATAGTTGATAGACTAACTAAGTCGACTCATTTTTTGGCTATAAGAGAAGACTATAGTACGGAAAGATTAGCAAGGATTTACATTGACGAAATAGTCGCGCGACATGGAGTTACTGTGTCGATTATTTCAGATAGAGATAGACGGTTTAGTTGGCGATGCTGGTAGACTGTGCAAAATGCTTTAGGGACGAGGTTGGATATAAGTACGGCTTATCATCCCCAAACGGATGGTCAAAGTGAGCTTACAATTTAGACTTTAGAGGATATGCTTAGAGCATGAGTATTGAATATATTTGGTTGTTGTTAGGTGTGCATATCACTATTGGACTGAGTTTTCATTAAATAATTTGCTATCATTCAAGCATAAGATGTGCTCTGTTTAAAGCATTGTATGGAAGGAAGTGTAGGTCGCCTGTTTTATGGGCTAAGATTGGTGAAAGTAGTTTGATTAGGCCTGACTTGGTTCAAGAGACGACTGATAAAGTAGTGTTGATAAAAGAAAAGCTCAAAGCGGCAAGAGATCGTTAAAAGAGTTATGCTGATAATAGGCGTAAACCGTTAGAGTTTGAGGTAGGAGACCGAGTTATGCTAAAAGTGTCACCTTGGAAAGGTGTAATTCATTTTGGGAAAAGGGGTAAGTTAGCGCCGAGGTATGTAGGACCATTTGAGATTCTTGAAAGAGTTGGTCCTGTAGCTTATCAATTGAGATTGCCTGAGGAATTAAGTGGAGTACATGACATGTTTCATGTGTCAAACCTAAAGAATTGTTTGGCGTATGCTAGTTTGCGTGTGCCATTAGACGAGATTAAGGTTGACAAAACTCTTCGTTTTGTTGAGGAACCTGTAGAAATTATAGACCGTGAAATTAAGAGTTTAAAACGTAGTAGAATATCGCTTGTGAAAGTTCGTTGGAATTCTAAGCGTGGACCTGAGTTTACTTGGGAACGCGAAGATTATATGAAGTCTAAGTACCCTAAGTTGTTCGTTGAACGAACTGATGAATCGGCTAGTTAAATCTCGGGACGCGATTTCCTAAAAGGAGGGGATACTGTGACAACCATGACTTGAGCAGGTTAGAAAAAAACGTTAGTGTGTGCTTTTTGGATCTGTTGCAATGTATGGTATCTGTGATTATATCTGTTTATATGTGTTTATGTGGGTTATGTGAGATTGGATAATCAATTCATTGAGCATGACCGTCTCATTGGGATTGGATTTCCGTTGGATATTGTGGAGTTCATTTCGTTCACTTTTGGTGACAAAGAAATGATTATGTGATTTAAGCGTTTTAGTGATTTATTGATGCGTAACAAAATACACTATATAATATAATATTTCAACAAGAGCAATTAAGAAAATTCCCTAAGAAAAATTCACTCTTTTTTATATATATTATTTATATATTTATATATATATATTTATTATTTATATATATATATATATTTTATATTATATATATTAATATACGTATCTTTACCGGGAAGTATGATTTCCCGAGTCGTTTTTCAATGATTTAATAAATGAAACTCGATTGTGGATATTGGTTATTGAATTGGTTGAGTTCAAAGATTGATTGGGTTGTCTCAATATATAATATTTA
Organism: Tanacetum coccineum; assembly: GCA_026074375.1. Classification (NCBI taxonomy): domain Eukaryota; kingdom Viridiplantae; phylum Streptophyta; class Magnoliopsida; order Asterales; family Asteraceae; genus Tanacetum; species Tanacetum coccineum. The sequence goes on from BQNB010024976.1 coordinate 52,871, forward strand.
AACAAGCATTAAAACAATTTAACACACTAACAAAATAACGGGAAATGAGTTAACGCGGACAATTAAGCAAGTAAACTAAATTTAACTCCTAAAAATGTAAACTAAATTTCTAAACCCTAGATAGGACAAAATAAAATTTTAGAAAAAAGAAAAACATTTTTTTTATTATTTTTGAATTTAATAAGAATTAAAAACTAATTTAATCTAATTAAATCTTAAAAAATAGCAAATTAAGTACTAAAAATTTGGAAAAATGATTTTTAAGCTTAGAAAAGTCTAAAATATTATAAAAGCAAAGAAAACTATTTTTAACTATTTTTATTATTAAAATCCTATTTTTAAAATTTAAAATAAAAGCTCAAAAATGAAATTTAAGATCTAAAAAGTGTAAAAATGATTTTACTGAATGTAAACCTAAAGCTATTTTTTATAAAACTAAAAACTATTTTTTTGTGTTTTTCTGAAACTTTTTTCTATTTTTTATTGATTTTATAAGATTTTAACTTTCGAAAATTAATTAAAAATAAAATTTAAGCTGGAAAAATCTAATAATAACAAATACAAGTTAATCGAGTTAACCAAGACACCTTTGAATGAAAATTGTAGTGCGGTTGTCCTCAAAAAGCTTCCGGAGAAGCTAGGTAACCCCGGTTGATTTCTTATCCCATGTGATTTTTCGGAGTTTGATAATTGCTTAGCCCTAGCCGATTTAGGTGCTAGCATAAATCTCATGCCTCTTTTCATTTGGAAAAAGCTTGGACTTCCGGCCTTAATGATACTACAATGGTGTTTGACATCTAGCCGACCCAAACAATTGCAAACCAACCGGTGTAGCGAGAATGTTTTTGTCAAGGGTAGGAAGTTCTACTTTCGGCCAATTTTGTTGTTTCTTGATTTCATAGCGAATCCTCGAGTTCCATTGATACTCGGGCGAGACTTTCTTAGGACAACTCATGCTTTAATTGATATGTCATGAAGGAGACGATAAAAGCTTAGAAACGCTGATCAATCTTTAACCTTAAATGTGGTGATACGCCTTCTATTTCGTACAACAATCTCGAATCGTTGAAGAAAGTTGATCTTATTGATGTCACGTGTGAAGAATACTCACAAGAAGTTTTAGATTTTTCCGATTCAGTTGCATATGGCAATCCTTCTCCCGGATATGATCCGATTGTTTCAAATTCTTCTCCGACTCTCACTCCTTTCGGGGATAGTGATTTTCTACTTTTGGAAGAAGCTGATACTTTTCTTGCTCTAGCCGATGATCCAACTTCACCAGAAGTTGATAAAGCTTATTATGACCCAGAGGGGGACATTCTCCTTCTGGAATCTCTTCTCAATAGTGATCCTTCGCTGTCACTAAATCAAGGAAATTACTTACCAAAAATCAAGAAAGAGCTTAAAGTTTGTAAATCTGCCGAATCTTCAATCGATGAACCTCCCAAGGTTGAACTTAAAGACTTACCACCTCATCTTGAATAACGCTTTTTTAGCAGATAACAACAGTTGCTGTTATAAATTGCCAAAGATTTAATGGTGATGATGAAAAGGACCGCTTCATAAATGTTCTTAAACCTGAAGCAAGCCTTGCTTGAAGCTCTCTGACATTAAGGGTATAAACCCGGAATTTTGTTCTCATAAAATTCTAATGGAAGACGACTATGAACCAGCGGTCCAACATCAGAGAAGGGTTAATCCAAAGATCCATGATGTCATTAAAAAAGAAGTTGAAAAACTTCTTGACGCTGGATTGATCTACCCAATCTCGGATAGTCCTTGGGTGAGCCCAGTACACTGTGTACCAAAGAAAGGAGGAATGACCGTAGTAACAATGATGAAACGAATTTGTGGCCGACTATGACTCTGTAACAGGGATGGAGAGTATGTATAGATTATCGTAAGTTGAACGAAGCTACAAGAAAAGACCATTTCCCTTTGCCGTTATGGATCAAATGCTTGTGCGACTCGCAGGAAATGAGTACTATGTATTCCTCGTCGGATTTCTCGGTTATTTCTAATTCCATTGATCCAAATGACCAAGAAAAGACCACATTCACCTGCCCATACGGAACGTTTGCTTATCGCCGCATGCCTTTTGGTTTATGCAATGCACCAGGCACGTTTCAAAGGTGTATGATGGCAATCTTCATTGACATGTTGAAAAGACAATGGGAAAGTCTTCATGGTGATTTTCTCGGTTTTTGGAATTTCTTTTTCTACGTGCCTCCCAATCTAGAAAAAAATGCATTAACGGTAGTGAGACACCAACTTAGCTCTAAATTGGAGAAAAAAAGCCATTTCATGTGAAGAATGGGTATCATACTCGAGGATAAGATCTCAAAAGAAAGGAATTAAAGGCGACCAATAGATAAGATCGATGTGATTTCTATGCTACCTCACCCAACTACCGTTAAGGGAATTCGAAGTTTTCTCGGGCATGCTGGTTTTTACCGAAGATTCATCAAAGACTTTTCAAAGATCTCTCGACCCATGACCCACCTTCTTGAGAAAAACACCCCGTTTATCTTTTCAGAAGAATGCATTCAAGCCTTCCAGATTCTAAAAAAGAAATTAACCGAAGCTCCAATTCTCATTGCTCCAAATTGGGACCAACCTTTTGAATCATGTGCGACGCAGTGAATTATGCAATAGGTGCGGGTTCTAAGGGCAAGAATTGAGAAGCATTTTAGACCAATTCATTACGCGAGCAAAATGATGACCGAAGCAGAAACAAATTACACAACAACGGAAAAAGAGATGCTTGCAGTAGTATACGCTTTTGAGAAATTTCGATCATATCTTATCATGAATAAAAGTGTTGTTTACACGGACCATTCCGCCTTAAAATACCTCTTCAACAAGAAAGACGCCAAAGCAAGATTGCTTAGATGGGTTTTACTTCTCCAAGAATTCGATTTTAAAGTGATTGATACCAAAGGAGCTGAAAACTATGCAGCCGATCACCTCTCTCGTCTTGAAAACCCGTATGAGAATGTTTTTGATCCTAAGGAGATTAATGAAACCTTTCCTCTTGAGACATTGAATACGGTGACTTATTATGATAATCAAAGTACCCCGTGGTTTGCTGATATAGCAAATTACCACGCGGGGAATTTTCTCATCAAAAGAATGTCAACTCAACAAAAGAAGAAGTTTTTTAAAGATATAAAGCATTACTTTTGGGATGATCCCTATCTCTTTCGAATATGTGCGGATCAAATCATCTGTAGGTGTGTATTTGGCCAAGATGCTCTTGGAAATCCCTCCAATGCTTGTCATGAGGGACCCACCGAGGCCATCATATAGGCCAATATAACGCTCGGAAGTATTTGATGTCGGGTTCTTTTGGCATAACCATATTTCAAGGTGCTAATTCAATGATCAAAATCTTGTGATGCATGTTCAAAGACATGGCAAAAGTTCACATCGAGATGGAAGATGCTCATAAGATGCTGATCCAGGTTTGTGTAATTTTTTGATGTATGGGGAATTGATTTGTGGGACGTTTTCCATCGTCAAGCGGGAGAAATATTTCCTCGTAGCCGTCAATTATCTTTCCAAATGGGTTGAAGCCAAGGCGCTCCCCACCAACGATGTTAGAGTAGTTGTCAAATTTTTGAAGTCCCTTTTCTCCTGATTCGGTGCATCGAGAGCTATCATAAGCGATCATGGGACCCATTTTTGTAACGACAAATTTGATAAAGGTATGTCTAAATATGGTGTCACACATCATCTTTCTACCGCTTACCACCCTCAAACTAGTGGTCAAGTCGAGGTGACGAATCGTGGACTTAAAAGAATCTTAGAAAGGATGGTAGGAGACAACCGTGCCTCATGGTCAGACAAGTTAGACGATGCATTATGGGCATTCCAAACCGCTTACAAAACTCCAATCGGATGCACGCCCTACAAGCTAGTTTATGGAAAATCGTGTCATTTACCAGTTGAGCTAGAACACAAGGCATATTGGGCTCTTAAGCATGCTAATTTCGATCTCAAGACTGCGGGAGATCATCGAAAGCTCCAACTTAACGAGCTTAACGAGCTTCGAGATCAAGCTTATGAAAATTCATTAATCTACAAGGAGAAGACGAAGAAACTTCACGACTCAAAGATCAAGAATCGAATCTTCAATGTTGGTGATCAAGTCTTACTTTTTAACTCCCGATTAAAGATTTTCTCGGAAAGCTCAAGTCCCGATGGTCTGGTCCTTTCATTATTACCGAAGTTTTTCCTGATGGCACTGCCAAATTATCTCACCCCGATGGTTCAAAATTCAAAATCAACTGCCATCATCTTAAGCATTACTATGGAGGGGATATACCACCATTGGTTATTCCAGATCTCTAGACTTTCCCTAAGGACAAATAAATTCAGGGATCGAGTCGAGCTTGCGACTCGGTGACCAAAAATAAGCCGCTTCGTGGGAGTTCACCCCATGCTTATCCATTTTATATTGTTCTAATAATGATGTGTTGAGGCTAGCCTTTTCCGTTCTTTGTGTTTGTTGTTTGTACTTGTGATTTTTATAGGATTGAACCAACAATTTCTGAAGCCTCTCGTGTTCGGTGTTGTGTCCCGTTTCACTCGAGCTTCCTATCCTTTGTTTGAAATTAGTTTGGGGAGATCCGATATCCTTTCATCTTATCAATTCATGTTTATCTTTGCATACTTCATAAACGGCTTAGATTTTCGTAGGACCCGACCTTAAACATTGAGGACAATGTTTCGTTTTAGTTTGGGGAGGGAATCTATCGATGTGTTGTTGCTTGCTTATTATTTTGTTCTCACGTACCCGTTTTCCCACAAAAATAGCATAATTTTTAAATTTTTAAGTTATTATTTGTCGGAAAAAAATGAAAAAAAATAAAAAAAACAAAAGAGAAAAATAATAAGTGTTAAGACACGAATGTAGGTTTTCCGTTGGTGAGAATGAGAAGTAATTTTTGATCCGATCGAATATGTTGAATTCTAGCTTTCTCCCTTAACAATTAATGATGATAGTTTGTGCTAGTCTCATGTAGACTTTA
>BQNB010024977.1:0-60144 GCA_026074375.1 Tanacetum coccineum
TGTAGGGTTTGTATAAATGAAATGAAAACCTTATCTTCTTCTTATTTATACTCCAAAAGATAAAAATCAAATTGTAAAGTTTATAATACTTGAGGGTGATGATGAAAATATTACCACAAGGACTGAAAATGTAACTTTTGGTAAATAATGATTTGGGACTCGTTTGGACTAGTTAACGATTGAATTAAATTACGAAAGTTACGCCATTGTTTTCCAAATAGTTTTTCCTATAAAATTGAGTATCCACTCGACTACATTTTATAAATGTGTTTATAAAATTTATTTAAAAATCATTATAATTTATTTGATACCATTGGGTGTCGCGGGTAAACTTTGTCCGTAAAAATTAAACTTTATTTTGAACATTCGCGTTTTTAACTAAACGTTTTAAAATAAATTAATAAATAATTTATTAACTATTTTTATTTAATAAAAAGTGATGAATATAAATTTAATTATTTTCATGTGTCGGTACGCGTTGTCTTCAAAATTTTGCGAGGCTATTTTAGTTACTTTCTGCTTGGTTTCGTATCTCGGACAAAACTAAAAAGTTGTCCGGAATGTTATTTTACATCAAATTGCTTTAGAGTCCGAGTTGTGAAAACGTAATTTAGCGGGTCGTTTTTGATAAATCAATTCAGGAATAAAATATATCTTCTCGTTTTCAAGTCAAATAAGTTAGAGAAATAAATTTGCAAATGAGCGATAATAAGCGAAATTATGATTTATTATTTAAAAACGTTTCAAAAATTTTACCGGCTACGCGGTAATCGTTTTTATGTGACCGTAAAAGGTCAAAAAGTCAAAAGTCAAGTCGGAACCAAAAAGTCAAAGGGTAAAATAGTCATTTAAAATATAAAAAATTGTGAGGTGTGACACGTTTAAGTTGGTCGGTTTAACCGTTCTTCTTCTCCACTGTTACGTTCAAGTGTGTTCCCTTGGATTTGTTGTGCGAAATTAGGGTTTCGCAAAACAAAATGGGGATCTTTGAGATTCGTCCAAAATTTGGGCGTTTTGGGATAACTCAAATCGATTAATGATTCGATTAAGGGTGCGGTCCTTGTTTTCTTCAAAAAAGGTGTGTTCGTTCCTTTTTTTCTTGATGATTTGATTTTGCCCCTTGATGATGACTTATGTTATCCGTTCATGGTTTTTCTGTTTTGAATCTGTTTTCGGATTTGATGTTCAAAAACGAAAAACTTGCAAAAAAGAGTGGGATCCTTTGATGTCGGTTGAATTAGTCACAATCGGTGATTGATCTCTTGGCGACAAAGTTGGATCTTCCTTCTATTACTTGTTTTGATAATACACGAATTAATCGAATTTGCAAAGTTTTGCCGAAACAAAAGATGTTTTTTTTATTCGAGAAACAGGAACAACAAGAAACTTGGTATATGATGATTTTGGTTTTTCCAAAACCTGCTCTCATGCCAAATGTTTGTCCCTAAACGTATGGATCTAAGATTCACGATATACCAAAAGTATGAAATAAACTAAGTTTATTATTAATCTGTCATCATATCTTGATTGTTTACATGTTGTTCTATTTATACATAGCGAATAGTCACGATTAGGGTCGTGATGGTTCGAATGAACCAACAGTTATAACCTTTCGTGAATAACTGCCATATAACCGTTTTTTGTAACTAACTAAAACTGTCTTTGACTTTCCAGCAGATTGGGATTAACCCGACATTTTGTAGGCACTGGTATGGTGAGGGGAAACTAAAACCGTCCTCAAAAGGAAGCAAGGGAGCAGAACTTGTTGATGGTCTAGTCATAAAAGACGAAGACTATAAAGTGGTAAAGACACGGTTTAGTGCATTTTTCGCTACGAATCTTCATTCAGTACTTCAAGCAGCAGGGATCGATAGTTTAGTTGTTGTTGGTATATCAACTTTATATATCTCAATCATACATATGTCACTAAACCTTGATTATCAGATACTTTAACTTAGTTGCATCTCTCAATCATTATAGGTGTTCAAACTCCAAACTGCATAAGGCAGACTGTTTTTGATGCTGTAGGACTTGATTACAAGTCTGTTACGGTTATTGTTGATGCAACTGCTGCCGCAACCCCTGATGTACATGCTGGTATGTTGGCTTTTCTTTATTACCAACAAGAACCTGTTTTTTTAATGGCAATACATATGTAAATTAGCAAAGAGCTCCGAAAAGTATATACAATGGACGGTTAGAGCGTTACATGGGTTAAAAAGCCATTCTAACCAATTAAAAGATACATTCGTAGGTCTTATCTTAAATAACGCAAAACCAACAAGAATCTGTTAGCTAATCTAAAATGTCATAGTCATTTTGTAATGTTATGTTTATACTTTCAACAAGTTTTTGCTTTGATTATTTTTTGAAATAACTAAACCATAGATCAACCAGTAAGGTTGTTTTTTTAATAAAATGTTATCCTTTGGGTCGTAATCAGTATCTATCCAACTTGCTACTTACTTACTACTCTCATTTTCAAATTTTTGGCTAGCCAATGTTTATGACATGAAAAATATTGGAGTGGTAACTCCAACACTTGAGGAATGGTGTGAGCCGAGTACTTCAGTTTAATATTGTTTTGCTTAGAAGCTGTATCTACGCGCGATGGTCAAATTTCCGTTTGGTAATTTGTACACATATGTATGATTTGTTCATCTAAAGTATCTGTAAAACTAACATAATTGCTTGTCAGATTTAGGAGTGATTCATTTTAAGAATGAGTGAATGGAAAGCATTGTGAGTTGTTTATGCAACTTTTATAATCCTCAATTAGATGGTAATGATAATATGGTGGTGATGATTGTGGTAGTAAAGGTGTTTGTTTAAAGCATGTGCAAAAGCATCTTATATCTTGGCCCAACCCCATCCATCAACATTGATTGATACCTTAAAAGTTATTATACCTCATCATCTTTTAAGTTGGGACTATCAAAATGAGCGGTGGGCTGTGTGTATTCATATTCATATACACATATACATGCAATTAGAGTATCTATGCTAACAAACATTCAAAATCACTGAGTCTTCTATTCCTTACTTTTAGAATGGTCACAACACTTATTATGTCCAAAAGGCTAGCTACACATATAAATGTTATACAAAAAGGGAAACGATAGAGAGAACAAGGAAACTGAACTTGAACTAAGTTTTCAATTGATCGAAACATTAGTTTGTGTCAAAGCGGCATTTAGTTGGTTTTTCTAACTTGTGTCTAAAGGCACATGTTAAAAAAGATTGAAATCCTTAGTTATAGTAAAAAGATGCATTTAATTGTAAATACATGGCAACAAGCAGTCCAAATATTATATTTAGGAGGTACAAATATGTAAATGAACAGGATCGCAAATTTTATCAACCTGGGATATTTTACCGGGGAAACCCTTTAGCCAAATATTATATTTAGGAAAAGGAAAATTGTCAATTGCCGATCAAAACGATGTCGTTTCGATTCAGTCCGGTTCTTGAGCTCCCGGTTGGGCTAAGGAACGGCCCAACATTTTAATGCATTTATATATTGTCATCATATACCATATATCTTATTCAATAGGTCTCAACATGCTCTTAACACAAATTAACATACTCCTTCATTAGATTTTCTAATTATCTTACTGAAAAACAGGATTTCATCCTTATTGTTAGTAAGAATTGGAATCAAAACATTCAGGGGCACTACATGTACCAAGTTGTGAAGAAGCTTAAAAGTCTGAAATCTCCTCTAAACAAGCTAAGTTGGAGTAAAGGGAATATTTTCAAAAGAGTTGAAGAGATGAGAATAAAACTAAAAGAGGTCTAAATCTCTATTGACTCAGATCCTCATAACCATCAGTTAAGAGATCAAGAAGGTATGCTGGTAAAGGAATTCTTTGAGGCTGAAGCTGATGAGGAAAAGTTCTTGTATCAACAGGCAAAGATCAAATGGTTATGTGATGGAGACAAAAACAGCAAATATTTTCACAGTGTTCTAAAAGGGAGAAGAAGCAAAAGCAAAATTCATTCCATAAAAGATAAAGATGGCATAACATATGAAGGGGAGCAAATTCCTAAAGTCTTCCTCAAGCACTTTCAAGAATTTTTGGGAACTAAAAATCATGTTCAAGAGATTGCTTCATTTGAAAACATGTTCAGAAACAAATTGAGATTATGTGATGCTGAGAAGATGATAAGAGATGTGTCTGATAAAGAAATAAAGGATGCCATTTTTGACATTGATGATGCAAAGGCTCCTGGTCCTGATGGATTCTCAGCTGCTTTCTTTAAAAAGTCATGGAATGTGATTGGCTCTGATATCTGTATGGCAGTTAAAGAATTTTTCATGTCTGGAAGATTGCTTGGTGAAGTAAATGCTACTCTAATATCCTTAATTCCTAAGATCCAAACTCCTAACAAGGTAACTGATTTTAGGCCAATTGCCTGTTGTAATGTGCTTTACAAATGCATCAGTAAAGTACTTACTAATAGGATAAAGCCTATCCTTGGGAAGTTGGTGAGCTGCAACCAGAGTGCTTTCATTACTGGAAGGCATATACAAGATAATATCATGTTAACTCAAGAAACCATGAAGGGTTATAATAGAAGGGGTGGTCCAAAAAGGGTGGCTTTTAAGATTGACATTCAAAAAGCACATGATACTGTCAATTGGGAATTCTTGGAAAAGACTCTTAGTGGATTTGGATTTCACAAAAGAATGATTAAATGGATTATGCAATGTGTCACAACTGCTGCATTTACTCTTAATATAAATGGAGAAAGAATTGGATATTTTAAAGGGGGTAAAGGTCTTAGACAGGGGGATCCCATCTCTCCATACTTGTTCACTTTGGTTATGGAAGTCTTCTCCCTAATCCTTCTTAAAGAGATTGAAGAGGAACCCAACTTTCAATATCATTTTAGCTGTAAAGCTATAAAGTTGTCCCATGTATGCTTTGCAGATGATTTACTGGTAATGTGTCATGGAGATCCTACTTTTGCAACTGTGATAAAAAAGGACTTAGAGCAGTTCAGTACTTGTTCTGGTCTTGTTCCAAATTATTCCAAAAGCACTGTTTTTTTTAAGCATGAATGAGGATGAAAGGAGTGTTATTAGTGATGTGATGCCTTTTGATGTAGGTAAATTGCCTGTCAGATATTTGGGTGTCCCCCTAATTGCTAAAAGATTGGGTGTTAATGAGTGTGGTTGTTTGGTTGATAAAATTAAGAGTAGAATTCATAATTGGAAAAACAGATACCTTTCATATGCTAGAAGACTACAGCTGATTGCTGTTGTGCTTGAATCTATTCATGTGTATTGGGCTTCAGTGTTCTTAATACCCTCAACCATTATTAAAGATATAAACAGAATCTTAAAAAATTTCATTTGGAGTCAAAGTGCGAAGAATAATGGGAAAGCAAAAGTGGCTTGGAGTTATATTTGCAAACCAAAGGATAAGGGTGGTTTGGGGTTAAAGAATCTTCAAACATGGAATTATGCTCTACTGTCCAAACATGTGTGGAACATTGCAATAAAAAAGGACTCTTTATGGGTAAAATGGGTCCATTCTGTTAAACTAAGAGGAAAAAGCTTTTGGGAAATAAAGGAGGAGAAAGAGGATAGCTGGGGATGAAAAAATTTGCTTATAATAAGAGAACAAGTAAAAGATAATATCTTTTACAAAGTAGGAAATGGAACTACCACATCTCTTTGGTATGACAATTGGAGTAATATTGGGCCTCTATTTCAATATCTGACTCATAGGGATTTATATGATGAAAGATTAAGTGAAAACCTTACTGTTAAAGACATGATTGTAAATGGAAGATGGAATTGGCCAGAGGAATGGTATGTCAAGTTCCCAGCAATAACTGGGTTGGAAGTTCCTATTATTGATGAAGATAGTGAAGATAGTATTGTTTGGAAAGCAAGGCTAGGAGATGTTGTGAAGTTTTCCATGAGACAAGTTAACTTTGATCTAAGCAACCAGTATCCTAATGTTCTCTAGTGGAAGCTAATTTGGTACTCTCAATGTATTCCCAAACATAGTTTCATCTTGTGACTTGCAATGCTGAATAAACTGACTACTCAAGACAGATTAAAGAAATGGGGGAATCAAACTGTTAACAGGTGTTGTCTGTGCCTAAATGACTCAGAAGATCTAAAGCACTTGTTCTTTAAGTGTTCTTATGCTAAAAAAGTATGGGGGATGGTTCTGAGTATGACTGATATTGATAATATCAAATATGAATGGGAGGAAATTATTCATCTTCTAATCAATGCAGGGAATGGGAATAATATCAATAGTGTGTGTAGAAGACTAATGCTTGGTGCTAGTGTTTACAACATATGGAATGAAAGGAATAGAAGAATTTTCCAAGACAAGAAACTAAATGAGGAAGATATTGTGAAAAGAATTACTGAGGTGGTAAAGTGCAAATTATCTTGTCTCATAGTTAAAGATAGTGCTGCAGTTAGAAAAATGGAAGATAAATGGAGTATTTCTTGCAAAAGAAACCCTGTGAGGAAAGAATCTGATCCTTAATTTCTAGTATATTGTAGTATTAAGGTTTACTCATCCTGACAGGATGTTTGGTATTGAGTTCTACTTTTGAGATACTCACTATTATCTCAGTAAGGTAGTTTTTGCAGGCCATTGAATGCACATCTTCTAATATCTTGGAGTAAATCTGGCATGACTGTACTTATATGACCAAATCTCTTGTCTTAGTTGGCCTTGGGAGGAGCTGAGAAGGAGTGTTTGGCTCTGTAAGAGGTCTAGTATGGATTTATGTACCATAAGGAAGGGATGTGTCTTTGTAAAGATGATATGGCTTGGCGGGTAGTGTATGTTGGATGAAGTATAGGGGTAACACTCTAGGGCCATCCAATACACTACCACAGGAGGTAAGGGTTGTCTAGATGGGGGTGAGTGTTTCCTAACAAGTGATGCCAGAACCCTCTATGCAATGTGATCTGTCTAATGAAGGTTAGTATTGGATGGGTCATTATCTGCCTATGGTTTTGGAAATGTAGCTTGCCAAGGAAGAGCCCCCTATCTATTATGAATGGGTGTTGTGTCTTTCTTGATGATGCCAGCTCTTACTTGTCCAATTTCTATTGTGGATGTAGGTTGAATGGTTATTGGGCAGTTTTGAGTCCTGGATATGTAGTCAAGAAGACATGGTATTTTGGTGCTTAAAGGTGAAATCTGAAGAACTAAGTAAGGCCTAATTCAGTGTCATGTGGTTGGATTATGGCTTTAGTTTTTCTTCTGGTAATGCAGTTTAACCAGAGATGCTAGTATTCTTCATCAGACTTGTATTAGATTGAGTATTCTAAATGTTTCAATTGTAGGATTCTTGTATAAGGAGATATGAGATGTATATCTGCCTTGTTTCTTTTGTAACTTGTTGATTATTAATGAAATTTTCACCTTTGCACCAAAAAACATACTCCTTCATTAGAGTTAAGTCAGTTGTTCTTACAAGTACTAAATTACTTGCATTAACTAATCCTTCCGAAAAAAGAGAGTTAACTTTGACATTTGAAGCGAGTGAAACTCTTTGGTCTAGCGGTATTAAAATATATAGGAATTTATGGTTACTTGTGGTAAAGCCTCTATGAGCAACATATGGTATCCTGACGGTAAGAAATTTTTAACTAGTTTGTTTTATAAACAAAGTTGTGCTGTATTTTAATGTTTGTTGTTTTACAAAGATTGCAAGTGTTCTTCCATACGGTTCCATCCCTCTTTTGCATTGAGATTAGTCAATCTCGTTTGTACTGATGCAAAATGGAAACGTACTATAAACTCTAACTAGGGTTCAAGTAGAATCACACAGAGAATAAAGACTAAAAGTCGTGAAATTTTATTGATTATTGAATATTAAATGACTACACAATAAATTCAAGCCTTATATTTATAGGAAAACTAAACTTGGGAAAAAAATAACCAAAATTTTCTAGAATACACAAAATATGGAAAGTCAATAAACAAAATATAGAAACAAATAAAAACTTCCGATGATGCTTATCCACTACAATTTTGTACTTAGCATTTGCTTCTGTAATGTTGGCTCGCATAACCTCATGAGTAGCTTGAACTTCTTCCACCAACATATTTGCTTGAACATTCTTTTGCCCGGTTAATCAACTAAGGGGGTGTTTCTTTTTTTCTTATTCATCTTAATGGGCAATTTCCTTAATCCACATGACAAAAAAGTGCTTCTTTTTAACTTATTACAAAAGGATATCCTAGATTTGAAGGAGGGTTATATTTGAACTTGTTTCTATCTAGGATGTCACATTTGACCACATTACCCTCACATCTCTTTTTTATTTCTCCACCTACTCTCAAGATCCATATCTTTCTCCTCTCTTTTTCAACCCCCTGCAACAAAAAAATCCCTTCATCTATCTCAAGATAGCAATCTCATACATCCAAAGATCCCTTTACCTACCTCAACACATGTAACCTCCTCTCCTCGACCCAATCGATTCAATAACGGCTTCTCGACTTCAGTAACTATTTCGTTCCATCATTGTTCTCTCGGGATTGTTCCATGTTTAATTTTATTTACGGAGTAACAATATGAATGAAGAAGAAATTATAATAAGAATACCAAGGAATTCGATGACTTGGTCATTGACTGCTCGTGTGCATTTGTTCCCAATTTAATAGTTTTAAACTAATCTAATTGCAGAATGGGCAATAAGGTAATTTGTTGTCATTAAGATGATTAATTTATCATAATAAAGAAACAACATTTGGGCAAATGTATCTTATCTAAACATGCGACATATATACAAACAGGACACTTTTTACAAATAGGAAAAAAAGAAACAGCCAAATCGACCACGTGCCTTGGAGAAGTCTTGTACACAACCTCAAATAGTGAAAATCCCGTGGAACTATGAACCACACTATTATAAGCAAATTCAGCTTGTGCCAACGACACATCCCAAAGTTTAGGCTTTTCCCCACACAAGCAACTATTCTGATTCGAAGTAATGGACTTTGAAACTCCATGCAAATGAACCACCTCTTGAAAGAACAACCTCGTAATATGTGCCGCATCCGAAGTCTTCTTACAGGGAATGAAATGCGCCATCTTTGAAAACCTGTTAACAAAAAAAATACATAATCGACTCCCTGTTGAGTGCGAGGAAGCCCAAGCACAAAATACATCAAAATATCGACCCAAGGACTCTCAGGTACGGGCAACGGCATATAAAGACCTGCATTTTGTTCTTGACTTTTTCCTTATTTACACACGACACATCTCTTCATTAAAGCTCAAACATCCTATTTTAATTGAGGCCAATAAAATTGACTTTCTACACTAGCACTGGTCTTATCTCGACCTAAATGAGCACTCAATCCTCCCGCATGTACATATTTAATCAATTGACTCCTAAGGGAAGTCTGAGGAATACGCAAACGATTACCCTTAAACAAATATTCGTCAAGTAAAATAAACTCACCCCGATGTTTCTTGGTTTCGAGCTCCATCCAAATGTTACCAAAATCTTCATCATTTGCGTACAACTCCTTAATTGAATCGATACCCAAACCCTCGTTACTAATGGACACTAATAAAGTGGTCTTTCGACTCAAATAAATTTGGTGTTGAATATTCCTCAATGGTGGCAAAGCGTGTGGTGTATCATCCGTCACAATCTTGCCAAATTTAGCTAGTAAGGGTTTAATTACCGCCGGCATTGCATTCTCTTTAATTGAAGCCGGTTTAATTACCGCCGGTATTGCATTCTCCTTAATTGAAGCCACCAAAGTTACTGATACGTATTTTATTTTAAATATATATTTACCAAGTTTTAAATTTATAAAACTCGATTCACCTGAAAAACGCACTAACGGGCAAAGAACCTGATCGTGAGTAGTGTAGAGATGGTAAATCCGAGGTCGTCCCAAGAGCTAAGTTTTAATTAGTTTTAATTTGAATTGTCATGTATTAAAAATAGTTTAAGATTGATTTGTAAGATAACAGGAAAGTAAATTGCGAGAAAGTAAATTGATAGGAGTAGTCAAGGAGAAAAACGTGCTAGCCTAGCTAATTCATTACTACCGTCATAACTTATGTTTTCCTGTGCAATGTTATAACATGGTTACATTAGTGGTTTCTAAAGTGGACAGACCTGAATAGATATATTTAGTATGCCCTATAATTCCTGCGATCCTGAATCCATCGAAGGTTGTGAAGGTAGGACAACCAGGTCATAGTGATTAATCCTAAATATCCCAAGAACTAGTCTAATAACATAAATAGATTTTTAACCCTTTCTAAAAGAGTTCATGTGCTTTTTAAGTATATTAAGTGATAGAGGCGGCAACGGGATTAGTTCCTACACTAGGGATAGAGTTTAAAACCTATCCTGGTACCACTATTAATCCCACGTTCAATTGGTAATCTAATAACAGGACTACCAGGTTCTAAACCACCCGCAATACTACCAAAACCTAGGGTTACACGATAGTCAAAAGGATATACAACGACACCATGATTTAAAAGGAAACAAACATTATAACGATAGTAAATTCATAACTAGGCCAGCACTTGAAGTGCTTAGCCGCTCATAGCAACAATAAAGCAAGAATTAATAAAGGTAATCATAGATTAAAAACTCATAATTCTTACAGATGTGGTTTATGAACGATTAAATACAAAAGTAATATAAGTGTGATCTCCCTTGGACTTCTGGTGGAATTCTTCGAGCTTTTAAGGCCTTGGTCACCCCTTGGATCTCTGGTGGAATAGATGATGCTAAAGTGGTTGAATGAGGCCTCTATTTAAAGATTACGAATTTGTTACGGCGTAACCTTGTAGAGTGTTACGCCGTAAAGTGCTGACGAGGCTTTCCATGTTGTAGGTATAAAATATGTTACAGCGTAACCAATTAGCCACGTTACGCCGTAATGCTGACTAGGATGACTCATCCTACAATAATAATGATGTTACATCGTAAAGCTTTAGTGTGATTACGCCGTAATCTTGCTAGGTGACGTGTCTTGCCTTGAATATGTTATGGCGTAACACTATCGTAGGTGTTATGCCGTAAACCTTTGTAATAATCCATGTTTTCTTCATTATTACATCCTTTTCCTGTGTTTCTTGTCACATACTTGCATTTTACCTGAAAACACGGAAATAACCGTAAAAGTATTGAATTCAAGTATTTATAAGACAATTGCAAGTATTTTTAGGGGAGAATTGACACTTAAAAGTATCAAATATTTGATGTTATCAAATATCCTCCCACTTGACTTCTGCTTGCCCTCAAGTAAACCTGTTAGAATAGTTTATAAGAGGATTTTTTTGATTTAACTCAAAGAAATGAATTTATAAAAGACTTATACTAGAAACATCAAAGTCAAACACCTTACAAAAAGGGGATCAAAAATCACTCAACTCTCAACTAGTCTAAGTATTCATTTTCAGGGTGATCGCTCAACTGCACAGTCATAGCATGTATTCTATCACAAGCTTAGGAAGCACACAAATCTGCACCAGTTAGAATTAGGGTCTAAACAATCCTTAAAGACAACAAGGTGTTAGAAAAATTAAGGGTGTGTATGTGATGATCCTGGATATCTTACTAGAATCGTGTTGAGTTCACTTTCCGTATAAAGTATTTCGACCCTATAACATGCCTGGGTTGCAGGAAATCTCTATCGGGATAATTCTAGAAGAGAAGAACACTTTGTGTCTAGGCACAAGATCACAAAGCAAGAACTATAGAGGAATCACATGTATTTTCGTGTTATGTTCTAAGACCAATATATCTGATATTATATCAGATATTAAGACAGGTTTAGATTGGTTTTGGGCGGTTAGAATCAGTTAAACTCGAGTTGTTTTTAACCAACAGACAAGACTTTACGATGTAACAAAAATGGTTACGGCGTAACCTCAACCCTCCATGTGTTCACGGCGTAACAGCAAAGGTTACGGCGTAACACCTGCAAAACCAGTCTTATTGTATTTCATATTAACTCAACGAGTGTGCTCTCCACACTTCCCTAACTCATGTTCGAGCCGACATGAAATCTTATTGATCTCTAGTAAATTATCATTACCTAAATGGTCATCGATGACACTAAAATCACCAACAAATCCTCCCTATTTTAGTGTAATCCTTGATTTACTAAAACATATATAATGATATATGCAATTATGTTAAAACAAACATAACGAAACAAACAAATGCATAAATGAAAATGTCTTGCGATTGAATTTTCATCTTAGTACAATACATATTCCAAATATTCAAAAATCAGGGTGTCGTAACGATTGAACCCGTCAATCCATTTGAATACTTGAAGATACTATACACATTCGTTTCTACAACACTCTAAAGTTCGTTTACTTGACACTTTACAAGCCATGTGTCCTAATCCATTAATGAACATATAGGAAGCCAAGTTCAAGCTTCTTGAAGCGGTAAAACTTCATGTTCACATAGGTGGTTTCTTTTAGTCAAGCCCTGCATTGCACTTTTTCAAAAGAACCATTAAGAAGGTAAACTTTAACCTAACATCACTTATAGGTCTAAACACATACCTCGGGAAGATAAATACACGTGTTCCAATCTCTAGCTATGAGCTTTCCACATTGAATTCAGCTTCTAACGTTATATTAGAAGGGAATTAGGTATCTCATAGGTAGTAGACTTAAATGGACTTTAATCCCATCCCTATCACTGACTTAATCACTAAGTCCCTAGCTAAACCCTACATCAACTGGTTAGCTAAATTGTTGTCCGGACAAACTTAATAGAAATCACATCATTCCTGATTAGTTCTCTAATCATACTATGTCTAACACCTAAGTGTCTAGACTTCCCATTATATATTTGACTATATGCCATAGCCATTGTGGGAGCACTATCACATCAGATAGATATTAGTGCTATTGGTTTTGGCCATATTAGAATCTCATGTATCAAGTTTCTTAGCCATTCTGCTTCTTTACCAGCGGCAGCCGACGCTACAAACTCAGATTCCATAGTAGAACCCGTGATGCATGTTTGCATCTTGGAAGCCTGTTGATCCCACTTGAATAGATCTTGCTTAGCTTGTAAAAGGATTAGCTGTATTGAATAAATCTAAGACAACTATGGTAGAAACTTTGATTGAATATATCAAAGACTATGCGGAATCTAGTCTATGATACTAAGAAGAATAAGCAATAAAACAGTGACAAACAAGATTGTATAATACCAAACCTTAAGCCTCAATATATTAATACGAACACTCTTGATAGTGTTAGGGTTATACAAAACCTTAAAGCTATATATGACTGTATATGAAGATGAGATATATGAACTACATGCCCTAGGGTCTCCTTTTATACACCAAGGAACCCTAATGGGCTTACAACGCATTTTCTACACATACATATCTTTTCCTAAAATATCTCATACATATCACTTTAGCAGTACTAAAACAGACTAACAGTACTAACTAAGTGTAACAGCGGAAACTCTTCTAGCAGTAGTAACATTTTGTACTAGCAGTACTAATATTACACTAGGAGTAGTAATGACTTAGAACTTTTTTCTTCAATCTTGAGCAGCAGCAGTAACTCCAACCAGCAGTTATAACTTGAACCAACAGCAGTAACAATTAAGAATCCTTTTATTCCCAACAATCCTCCCCAAACTTGATATTCATCATATTAATCATCAAGTTTTTTGAATAAAATCTTCTTGAACCTCAGGAGGATGTATCCAAACATTTCAAGGATTCCTGAGCTATTTTGTGATGAGCTTCAAAAGCTGATAACATGTTTCATTCCAATAGTCAGCTTGCAACTTCCTATTCAGCATGTTAGTGATGGTAGTAGGTGAAAGGGGATATCTTTTCTCGACAAGCATATAGATGTGTATGTTTTCAAACCTTACAAAATGAATTCCACAAGAATCATATAGCTTCTAAAGCAGTATCTTCTGTCCTTGTAGATTCCTCCATATATTATCTTCTACATCAGGTTCAAACATAACTTTTAAATCACCCCATAACACCCTTTCATATGCTTCCTCAGGCCTTGTATACCCATGCTTAGTCTTAACCAACTTCCACAAATTTTCAAAAAATGCTTTGATCAGTTGACTAAATAATGTGTATGTCTTGGTACTTCCATTAGCTCTTATTATTTCATAGGATCCTTGCCTTCCTGCTCTATGAATCTAAAAACCTACAATGGGTGCAGGCTTGACAGCTAAAGGTATAACATGAAATACAAATTCTTCACCTGGAACAATCTCAAAGCATTGTTTAAGATCTTCTCTCTCTTTATCATCGTCATCTACCTTTTGCCTTTTAGAAGACTCTTATTCTAGCTCATCTCCTGCTCTCTTTGAACCGCTTTATTATCTTGTTTCTCTGCTTTTCATCAACTCTGCATCCATGTCTACAAATATGTTTACTCTTTGTATTTCTTTCTCAAACAACATCTGAATCTCCTCAAAAATTTTATTCTTCAATTGAGTGTGCTTGTATCCAGCCATGTTCTTCAGATAAGTAGACATTATGATTCTCTTTTGAGTTTTAGTTGGTGGTTTTCTTCTCTGCTCATCCGCTCTAAGTTTTGAAAAATGTTTCTTCCTGTTATCCATGAGCTCCACAAATAATCTTGACCTTTATTCAATAGACATCTCTCCTTGCTCTTATGCCTGTAATTTTGCAGCTAACTCATAGTCTGCATCCATCATAGCTTGAACATCATCCCATTTAGCAATGTTTGCAGCTTTACTAGCTTCTTCTTCTCTTTCTCTTTCAAGCCTGGCTTCTTCATCTAACTCTGCTTAAAGTCTCTAAGCTACATCAATATCATATTCAATTTGATCTTTGCCTTTCACTTTCACTGGTTTCTCAGGCTCTTGCACGATTCCTTTTTTCCCCCTTTTTTCTTTATCTTTGCTGGATTCCTGAGATTGAGGTCTTGATGCTGTTGTTGGTTTACTTGGCTCTTTAAACATAAACTCCAATTATCTTTTTTGTGATCTTGAAGCACTACTTTTGATCTTCATTAAGGTTTCAGCCAAAGTGATATCATCAATGATTGAATCATCAACTGGTCTTATAGGGCTAGCAGCACTAACATCACATACAATGGTACAACTACAGTTGTAACTTTAGCATCCTAATATCAAAACCATACCTCCTCCTGAGTCTCTGCATCCTCTATTGAAACAGGAAATCCCTTCACCTTGTTCAATTTCATTCCTACCTATGTTTGGATCATCCTCCTGAACACCCAAACTCTATTTCAGCACTAGACCTATCCTGACATCTTGAATAACCATCCTCTTGATTGTGGAAGTTCTGACTTTTTCTTCATTTCCAACTTCTTGACTCTCTTCTTTAGATTAGTAATTTCCAAATCCTGAGCAGTCTTTATATTTTCCAAGGCAAGAACTCTTTCAGACAATTTTATACAAAGTTCCATCAAATATTATATAGTTACATACTGTCCTCTACACCCACTTCTTAAGTGTGTAAACATCTTGAAGAGGTGGAATCATTGGACTGTTTTAAACAACCTCTCAAACCTAGTTAGAGTAGGACTGTCCCCCCAATATTGGTATCCTTGGCGCGCTGGTGGACTAACGTACGTACCTGAACCAATTCCCAAGAAAAGGATCATTAGATATGTCAAAGATTGGGTCCTATTATTGTTACCATGCCCTGCTACTGCATCAAGCTAGTAGCAGTTAGTGGCAGGCCCTTTCCACCCAGTCTCCCCTCTCCTCATGGATTAGTCTCATCATCAGCCTACGAAAAGGGTAAGTAGGTCCCACTAGACTGAGATATCTTAGTGGCCTTTTTTTTGGTTTTCCTATGTTTTTGGGTCTTTTTGGGGTGTGATGGTGATGCAACAGTATGGATTCGTTCAACATGATATGGTGAAGCAGTAGTAGGTATGTGTTAGGATTTAGTGGGTTGTCCTGAACCTTCACCCACATCTGCTTATGGTTGTATCAACATAGTAGCAAAAAATAGTGTCACAATCCATGAAAAATCTTTTCCTTGCCTTCTTGTTGGGAATTAATATATTGAGTTTGATAATAAAAACACAAATGAAACAAGATGGAAACAAGAAGGATCAAAGTCGTCATTATGGGATTATACAAGATGTAGAAGAAAATAAAGATTTGGTCAGAAAGAGATAAAGATGAAGAGATAAAGATGAATAATTAATTGATTCTCTCATTAATATGTTTTATTAGTTTCCATGTAAGCCTTGACTCCTTATGCTATAAAAGGAGGTCCATGCATATTGTTTTAATCATCAAAAAAAGTGTGTGTTCTCAACGAAGAGTCAACAAAAAGTAAACGTGTAAGTGTATACATTTAGTTTTAGATAGTATATAGTTCTGTGGGACGTCAAATAGATGCGCCTCAAGGATTGTGAATCCCTGTTACTAGTTAAAGTAACCTATCTATTCTGATCAAATAGTATTTGGGGTTGTGTTGATTAATAATAGTAAAATGTTACCACTGCTAGTAGATCCTTTGGTAGCTTAATAATAAGATAGTTGAACAATAAGATTTGATGATTTTGCAACTTTAGATCCTTGGTAAGCTTAAGGGGAAGTTTTTCATTCGTATATTAACTTCAGGGGAAGTTCGTACTTTTGGTTTTGTCATTATCAACTAGGAGAAGATTGTTAGGAATTATATTTGAGTTGATAAGACAAAACACGAATGAAACAAGATGGAAACAAAAAGACTAAAGTCGTCATTATGGGATTATACAAGATGTAGAAGAAAATAAATATTTGGTCAAAAAGAGATAAAGATGAAGAGATAAAGATAAATAATTAATTGATTCTCTCATTAATATCTTTTTCTCTACAAAAGTCATCCATAACTTTGTTCTTAAACTCTATTCCAATATCACTTCTGATTGTTTTTACTTTCTTATCCACTAGGTTTTCTATTTCTTTGATAAAATTCTTAAGGATCTCACTAGTTTCATCCTTAGTTGTTAAAAAGAAAACTCATGTAAACCTACTATAATCATCAATGACTACTAAGCAATACTTCTTATGCATTAAGCTACTCACAAAGGTTGGACCAAACAAATCCATATGTAGTATAAACAAAGGCTTAGTAATGGGATTCAGAACTAGACTTACGAAGAAGCACTGTGATTGCTTCCCCTTAAAGACAATGCAAGACAGGTTTGGTTCATTTTCAAAATGGTGTTGTAGGCAAATCCACTTACAAGATTTCCTATGACAAGCTTATTTATGTTATTTAAAAATTATTATGAACCAACCTCCTAATGGCAGAGCATTGATTTCATCTAAATGTAGCTTTTTGCAACAAGACAAGTCAAGCTCTCTTTAGGAACAATGTTCTTCATATCAAAACTGTACATATTGTCCTTTCTAGGAATTTTAAGAAGTATCTGATTTTCATCAGGCAACTTAAAATTAGGAGATAAGACAAGACATTCAGTGTCAATAAAAAGGACATAGTTCTTTTGTCACACATCTATAAGATACTAAAAAGATTGAACAACAAAGTTGTGTTGATTAATAATAGTAAACTGCTATCAACCTTCTTTCCACTGCTTTTAGTATCCATAGGAACAAAATCATTTACATGTTTGTAAGCTTTGTCAAACATTTTCTTGATTGCATCAAAGCTTTTACCCTTGAAATTCTTGTCCTTGTATCATGTCATATGTTTCATGTAGGTACACATTTTCTTTCTTTGTTCTACTTTGGTAGGTGGTTTGTTCCTTTGCTCTTCAGCTCTTTTTGCAGTAAATAATTTCTTTCTGGTTGCAATAAGTTCCATTAGCAGTCTAGCTTGCTCTTCAACAGACATATGTTCTCTCTCTTCTTCTTGAAGCCTTTCAGCTAATTGAGCATCAGCATATATTCTTGCTTTAATGGAATCCCATTCTTCAATTAATGCAACATTACTAGCTTCTTCTTCTTTTCTCTTTCAAGCCTGGTTTCTTCATCTTACTCTACTTCACGTCTTTGAGCTACATCAACATCATATTCAATTTGATATTTGCCTTTCACTTTCACTGGTTTCTCAGGCTCTTGCATGATGCATTTTTATTTATCTTTTGCTGGAATCTGAGGTTGAGGTCTTGATGTTATTGTTGGTTTACTTAGCTCTTTAAAAACAACTCTAACTCCCTTTAACTTTTGTGGTCTTGAAGCACTTCTTCTGATTGCCATCAAGGTCTCAGCCAAAGTAACATCATCTGTAGTTGTATCATCAACTAATCTTGTAGGACTACCAACACTAACATCAACAGCAGTAGTAATTGTCTTACTAGCAGTAGTAACTGGATCAGTAGTACTATCTTTATCTTCAGCAACACCAACAACTTTTTCATCACTACCTTTATCTTCCACAAGCTCAGTAGGTTCTTTTTTATCTATAATTACTTCTGTACCAGCCAAATTAGATTAAGTCAAACATATGTTCATCCTCAACAACATTAAGTTCTTTAGTGTTGTCACTATTTCTCCCCTGTTTGGATGCATCCTTCTCACCCAAACTCTTTTCAAAGGACTCAACTCTTGGCTTGTACACTCTTTTTTTGGTTGTGAAGTTCTTGACTTGTTCCTTCTTTCCAGCTCCTTAACTCTTTTCTTCAACTTTTTAATTTCTAAAGCCTGAGCATCTTTTACATTATCCAAGTCAAGAACCCTGTCAGACAGTTTTGTACACATATCCATCAATTCCTTAAGTTTAATTCTTTCCTCATCATTTCCAGGTGTGTTAACTTCTAGGAGAGGTGAATCATAAGACGGTGTAGATACCCTCTCAGACCTAGTCTGAGCAATGGTATCCCTTATGGCTTCTTGGTACCTAGGACTACCACCTGAACCAATTCCTTAAGGAAAAGGAACATTAGGTATTGCCGTGGATTGAGTCCTATTTATGTTACCACTATCCTGCCCTGCATCTAAGGTAGCAGCAGTAGTGGCAGCCCTTTCCACACTGTCTCCACTCTCCTTATGGATAGCCTCATCTGCATCAAGGTTAGTAGGCTCACTGGACTGAGGAATCTCAGTGATCATGCTTTTGGCTTTCCTACATTTGTGGTTTTTTTAGGGTGTAATGATGATGCAACAGTAGGGATTGGTTCAACATGAGATGGTAAAGCAGTGGTAGGTGTGTGTTGGGGCTCAGTGGGTTATCTTGAACCTTCACCCTCTACTACTTGTGATGCCAGCATAGATGGAAACAATGGTGTAATTGTTCCTGGAAAATCTTTTCCTTTCCTTCTTATGTTTGCAAAAACCTTTTTAGTTTGAGAAGGTGTATCATATTCATCATTAAAAACTGTTTCAAGATTTTCAATTTGATTGTTCAAAAACAGTTGTAAAAACCTTGGATACATTAAAAACTTTTTAGAATTAGGATCCAAGTTTCTCAACATACCATCAAAAATTAATTTAGAAAAATTAAAATTTTGATTCTTAGCTAAACATATAACTGTTGATGCTATATTAATACCAAATTCATTCCAAGCAGTTTAGAACTTAAACATTGTAAGATGGTATGAATGAGATACTTCTATTGAGGGGGAAAGAAAGGTTTTAAAAAAGCAAGTTTATCAGAAAGCTTTTCATATCCCATCAATTAAAGGTTTTCAAAAATCTCAGTGTTTGTTAGACAAGTAATACCATTCTCATCATCAAAGTGAAGATCTCTCCTCACAGATGATTCTATTATTACTATAGTCTTGCCATTAACTTTGGCATGTATTTGTGTTTCATTATTGACTGTTTTGGTCTTTGCAGTAGACTAAAACTGCTCAATATAGGGCACATAGATAGTTGGACCTACAGTTAAGGCATATCTGATAGGGCTAGCATTGAGAAATCAACTACCTCTGCAAAATCGGCATTGGCTTCTGATTTTTCCAAGTATGCCACCATATTGTGAGAATCAGCAAAGGTTAAGGGCGCCATTGATGATAATTGTGAATGTCAGTGATGAAATCGAGTTAGGGTTTGTAAAATTGAGAGCGTGAGAGTGTTTAAGAGTGATTACTGTGTGATCAAAAACGGTTTTATAGGGAATTAAGCAAACCTATAAGTGGAGTAACCATTTAATTTACAAAAGACACCCTCAGCAGTTTTAACCCTAACGGTAACCTAGCAGCACTAACTTAGCCCAGCAGCATTAACTTTTTGCTTGGCGGCACTAACTTTTCGCCCAGCAGCATTAGGTCATGCCAGCAGCACTAACTCTTGAGTTACCAGTATAAATCCCAATTTCATCCAAATAGTATTTCTAACCCATTCCAATCATCAATCTATCCAAATAATACCTCAGAGATTAAGCATTCCAATGCTAGCAGTCAAAAATTGAAAACGACTAACATCAAATGCCTTTGTGAGTAAATCTGCAACATTGTGATCAGTGTGAATCTGTATCCAAATTAGTCATGTCATCCTCTGCACCAACATCTTCATCATCATCTGAATAGACAATCTCTTCCAAATTAGGCATATTTGGGTCATCAGCACATCCATAGACTATATTCTCATCAACAACATTATCCTTTATGCTAGCAGTATTAATAGTTGAACTAACATTATTAATATTGTTAGTACTGTTAACATTTTCATCCTTCTCTTGATTAACTCTTGGCTCCTCTGTATTTGGCACCTCACTATCTTCATTCTCTGGATCTTCAACATCCTTCTTTTCCTCCTCCCCTGATGGTTTGAATCCACCATCAGGAGAATTCTTTGAACTAGAAGTGAATGTTGGATTTTGAGTCCATAATGGTAGCAGTATGTAATCTTTGCCAGGTACTATCTCTACTCTAGTTTTACCTGCATTATCACATGCTTTTGTACCTGCACTACCATTAGATTGATTCCCTGCAACAACTGGCTTATAATTTATAGAGTTAGTGTATCAATATCAAAAAGCCGAGTTGGTCCACTCCCTGCAACATTAGGTTTATTTTCAAGAAAAGTAATGTGCAATGTCTCCTCTACTATCCTGCTTCTACTGCTAAATACTCTAAATGCCTTGCTATTCATAGAGTATCAAATAAAGAATCCCTCATCAGCCTTCCCATCAAACTTACCTAGGTGATCTAAGGTATTAAGAATTGTAACATGACACCCAAATGGTCTCATAAAGCTTAAACTTGGTGTTCTACCATGGAAAAGTTCATAAGGGGTCTTGTTGTGAGGCTTAATTACTAATATCCTATTTTGAACACAACAAGCAGTATTAACTGCTTCAGGCCAAAAGGTAGTAGGTAACTTTGAATCAGCTAGCATAGTCCTAGCCTTTATTAGTGTTCTGTTTTTCTTTTCAGCTACTCCATTTTGTTGTGGAGTCCTAGCAACACTAAATTCTCTCTTAATCCCTTTCATCTCACAAAACAGATTCATTTCCTTATTCTTAAATTCAGTTCCATTGTCACATCTGATTGTTTTGACTCTGTGATTTATTTGGTTTTCTATTCTTGTTATAAAAGCCTTAAGAATTCCACTGGTCTCATCCTTAGTTGCTAAGAAGAAAACCCAACTAAATCTACTAAGGTCATCTGTGACAACTAGGCAGGACATCTTTTTCATAATACTCTTTACAAAAGTTAGACTAAATAAATCCATGTGCAACATTTGTAAAGGTTGGCTGATTAAGCTTACAGTCTTGGTCTTACAAGAAGCTTTATGTTTCTTTCCTTTCTGACAAGCAACAAACGTGTAATTATTTTCAAAATTTTTTGAAGGTAAACCTCTTACAAGATTTTCCCTTACCAGTTTGTTCATAGTTTTGAAATTTATATGCCCAAGCCTTCTATGCCAAAGATTAGATTCATCTAATGTAGCCTTTGTAAAGAGACAAGTTAGACCTCCTGAAGGAGCAACATTCTTTAAGTCAACACTGTACATGTTGTTCTTTCGGTGAACTCTAAGCAAGACATGACTTTCATCAAGTAGCTTAAAGTCAGGAGACAAAATAACACATTCAATGTCTGTAAAAAGAACACTGTTCTTCTTGTCACACATTTGTGAGACACTAAAAAGGTTAAACTTAAGCTCTTTAACAAAGTATACATCTTCAAAATCCAATTTACATGTATTGATTTTACCTTTACCAGTGATTTTATCTCCTTTGGGGTCTCCTCCAAAGGCAACATATCTACCATCAATTTCTTCATAATCAGAAAGATAGGACATGTTTCCAGTCATGTGCCTAGAGCATCTATTGTAAATCACTCTTTTATCCTTCAAATCTTGCTGTGGATTGCCCTGCACATAAAGTAAGAAAATTAGGCTTTTTTGGGGACCCAAGCCATTACAGACTTGGATCTGCCTTGTGCATTAACATAGTCAAATCTTTTAAAGTTCATTCATGCACCATTGTGTCTGGAGACATGATCTAAAACTTTTTTGCTTTGGTCTCCAAACCCAACATGCTGAGGCCTTAACAACATTAGCCTTATTTCTCTTATTATCACTTACTACTGCTTTTGGCCCAACAGTGGTAATATTTCCCCTAACGGTATTAACTCTTTCATTGAAATTACTGTTCTTATTTGTTGTAAACTTGTTAAAGTGCCTTCTAAAATGTGAATGTGCTCTATTAAAAATATTTGATGTTGGCCTTGCACAGTTCACTGTTGGTCTTGGGTAAGCAGTATTAATTGGTCTGGCAGTATTAACTGATACTGCTGCTCTTGAAGAGTTTTGCCAAGCAGTATTGAGTGTTTTAAGGCTAGATTTCATTAAGATTGCTTTTGGAACAAAATTTCTTTTTGGATGAGGGTGAGACATTCTCTTAGTGGCTAAGAAGAAAACCTAACTAAACCTACTATAGTCATCTGTGACAACTAGGCGAATACTCGTGCACGCACAGAAAATCCCTAGCAACCGATAATTAAGGATATGCAATATTGTGGTACATTTTTCATATGAAATGTAAGTCAAATAAAGTTATCACATCACATTGGCCTTAGTTTTTTAATAGATCTAACCAACAAAAAGAACCAAAAGAACCCAGCGACTTCATAAATATCACTTGCCTAAGCTTTACTAGATCAAGAATGGGGGGCATAAAAACAAAATACCTCGTTATTTTTCAATTAACACGTAAGATGATAAGTGAGGCAGGTACACTAAAACCATATTCATACATCAAACAAAAAAGTATCTTTGGATCGATAAAAGACAAACACTCTCAGCAAACAACATTTACCGAAACCAACTCAAAACCACCACAAACACACTAAAACCACCTAGCACACTAAAACCACCTAGTCCACCAAAACCATGGTCAGTGGTTTGGCAGACGGCAACAAAAGTGGCGGCGGCAGTGGGTGTATGGTTAGAGAGAGTGGGTTTTGGTTTAAAGAGGGAGTGGGGGTGATGTATGTGTTTTTAAAGAGAGAGGGGGAGTTAGTGAATGAATGAGAGGGATTATATGGAACGGGGTGGTTACTGGGATTAGGTTACTAATGGGTATGTTACAGGTTGGCCAAATTTTAAGATGCTTCTTTAGTAAGCTTTTCCTACTTCCTAACATAACTCGTTTACATTTATCATGTTGCTTCAATTTCACATTTCACATGTTTCCAGCCATGGTTGAGTTAATTACAGGATAGAATTGTATAGTTTCCTTATTTCCAGAAGTTGACTTTCCATTGTAAAATTTCTCATTCCACATTACACATTTCACATTCCACATTTACCCAAGATTTACAATCAGAATGATTTATCTACCATTTAAAATTGGTCAGATTTCTATATTTTTCGTATTTCACATTTCACTTTTCCACTTTTCACTTTTAGTGGATTTCCTTTATAAAGTAGTATAGATAGTATAGAAGTATAGATATTAAAAATAAAATAAAACATACATATTAAGTGGTGGCAGCAGGTTTTTCCGGAGAGATGACGGCGTCGGTGACAACTAGTTTCGACTGTAACAAAAAAACGCCCATGAATTTATAAAATCCAGATTTACAAATAAAATCTACAAATTCATAAAATAAAGTCTGCATAAATTAATTAATAATCATAGATCTATTAAAAAAACACAACAAATATCTCAAAACTTGAAAAACCCCTTTAGGTGGGTGTTGGTGTCAATGGTCGTTGTTTTGTGGCGGGCTGATTAGTGGAGGTGTGGGCTTCGGCGGAGGGATGGGCTTCAGACGATGATTTTGTTTGGTGGTTGTTGTGGAGGTTGAAGTCCCGTGGTGATGAGATTATCCGTGGGTTGGATATATCCAGTGGTGGTGGAGTTGTGTTGTTGGAGAGGTGAGAGTCTTTTTGTTTTTTGAGATGAGATTCTGAAGTGTGTGTTTTTTTTGTCTGTATGTTTTTCCTCCAGCCATATTCAACATTTCCGAAAATAAAATTCAGTTTTCATCACACATTTAATGTCAAGATTCTTAGTTTACAAAGCTTGTACATTTAGTTTCTAAGACTTGTACATTTTTTCACATTTCACATTTCACATTTCACTTTTCACTTTTCACGAATTTTCTTTATAGAGTAGTATAGACTAGGCAGTACATCTTTTTCATTAGACTCTTTACAAATGTTGGCCCAAACAAATCCATATGCAACATTTGTAATGGTTGGCTGATTGAGCTTACAGTCTTGGTCTTACAAGAGGCTTTATGTTGCTTTCCTTTCTGACAAGCAACACATGTATGATTATTTTCAAAAATCTTTGCATGTAAACCTCTTACAAGGTTTCCCCTCACTAGTTTATTCATAGTTTTGAAATTATTTGTCCAAGCCTCCTATCCCCAAATTAGAATCAATCTAATGTGCATTTGAAAAGAGACCCAGTTAGTCCTTGAAGGAACTTATAGACTTTAAATCAACACTGGACATTTTAATCTTTTCTAGGAACTCTAAGCAAGACATGATTTTCATCAAGTAGCTTAAAGTCAGGAGACAAAACAACACATTCAGTGTCTGTAAAAAAGAACTCGTTTTTCTTTGTCACACATTTATGAGACACTGAAAAGGTTAAACTTAAGCTCCTTAACAAAGTACACATCTTTAAAATCCAATTTACCTGTACTGATTTTACCTTTACCAGTGATTCTACCTCCTTTGGGATCTCCTCCAAATGCAACAAATCCACTACTATTCCCCCTTTTTTGCTTCATAATCTAGAGGTAGACTTATTTCTTCTAGTCATGTGTCTTAGACTCCAATGTCAATGACTCCTTTTTCCTGCAATTCTAGTTGTGGATTGGCTTGCACAAAAAGTAAGAAAATCAGGCTCTCTTAGGGACCAAAGCCATTACAGACTTGGATCTGCCTTGTGCATTAACATAGTCAAATCTTTTAAAAATGCACCATTGTGTCTGGAGACATGGTCTAAAACCTTTTGCTTTAGTCTACAAATCCAACATGCTGAGGCCTTAACAACATTAGCCTTATTTCCCTTATTATTACTTACCTGACTACTGCATATCATCATACCGCAGGCCACACGCGTGAAGATCATCTAGCGATAGGATCGCTCCAACTAACAGATAACTTTTTGCTTTTAAATTACTAATTTTAATTTTGTTGTAAAATTGGAAAAGGGCTTCAACATGTGAATATGCTCCTATTTAAAACATTTTATGCTGTCTTCTGCACTATCACTAATTGGTCGTGGGTTGCAGTATATTTATCCTGGTAGTATTAACGGATACGATTGCTTTTGAAAAGTTTATTGCCAGCCGAATAAGTGTTTTAATGGCCAGATTCATTAAGACTGCTTTGTGAACAGAAATTTCTTTGGATGAGGGTGACCATTCTTTTGAGAATTTTAGTAATTCACAACCTTCTAGCGTTGTTTCATACATTTTCTCTAAATTTCCTTTTCATAGAAATCACAATCTTTGATCAAATGATTAAAACGCCACTTCATAACATCTTAGTTTTAAACTCAAAGTACTTCCTAAACACTAAGTCACAAATATTCCATTTTCTTTGGTTTCCTCTAGACATTGACTATTTTTCCGAGGTATTTACTTCTTATTGTCTCTACGTCTAACAGACTCCCTAGGGTGTTTTCAACAAAAAAATTGCTTATTAGATTAACAGATTTCTATTTTGGCCAAACATTGTTTCTCTGGTTTAGACTTAACATAGTCTCATTCTCATACCTCACTGTCAGATTTCCAGGCTTCAATAAAAGTTCACTAATAGACTTAGTTTTTGACTCACAGTCTTAACTCACTATTTATTGACTCACTTAAAACAGATTCTTCCCTTCATCAACAAGTACCAACATGATTTAAAGAGGCATAAAGTTTCCTAGTATATGAGGGGAACAACATGATACCCTTCACTTGTTTTGTACCGTATCATTCACATGGCTATCAAACACTTGACTATCAAGCACTTAACTATCATACCCCACACCAGTCTTGAACTTATCACTTACTTGACTAATTAATAGTTTGCTTAGATTCTTAGATGAATTTTCAAACTTTTCTAAGGTAAGTTTTAAATCATCTCTTTCTTTTTCAGCTTTTTTAAATTTCTTTCTAAGCTCTGTTAATGCATTATCTCTCAACATAATATCAAGTTTTAAAATCTTTATGTCCTCTTCAAAAACAGCCTTATTCTTTTTATACACATCTAGTCTAGCCTCTACAGATTCTAGACCTGCTTTATAAGCTCCTACATTTAATTGAGACTTATTAAAATCTTTTGTCAGATTATCATAATGTTCTTTGAAAGTTTCATAAGATTTTAAACTTGCTTTAGAACAAGTAGATACCTCAGAATCTGAGCTAGAAGAACTTGAAGATGTATGGTCCATAAGTGCAAAGTTTGTAGGTCCTTCTTCAGCCTGGTCACTCCAGTCATACCCTAATCCATCTTGAGCCACCAAAGCTTTTGCATCTGTTGTTTCCACTATCACATTCCTCCTTACAGGTTCTCTGTTCTTGTTCTCCCTTGGAGCCCTGCATTCCCTTGTAAAGTGTCTCCTTTTATGACAGTTATAGCATTCTACTTTTGTTTTATCAAACCCAATGATCTCAGAGCCACTAGAACCAACCTTCCTTACAGTCTTCTTTAGGAATCTTCTGGCTCTTATGGTTAACATAGCCATCTGCCACTTTAGATCTATCTCTTCTAAATCATCAGCATCAATCTGCTGTAAGTCCTCATTATCTAATTGTGGACTGTTGGATTGATTTGCAAAGAAAGAATATATCATAGCATCACTCAGACTATCAGTATTGGCAGAGTTAGAACCATGAGCTTGATTGGTACTGCCAGAGCTGTTGGAAGACATAAAAGCCACATTTTGTTAGTTTTGGCTTGAGCTTGATGACCCTTTAACTTCAGTTTTATAGATTTTCAGATTGTTGTATAGGTCATCCATGCTCAAAGTTTCTAAATCAGGTTTGTTCCTCCAGATCAAGGTATGAGTTTTCCATTCTGATGGGAGACTTCTTAATAACTTCATATTCATATCTTCTTGAGAAATAATTTCACCCAGAATTTCTAGCTGGCTGATAAGCTTTTGAATCCTATCATAGGTTTGATCAAGTTCTTTTAAGCTTGATCCATTGAAATTCTCATATTGTTGCTTTAGAAGTATCTTTTGAGTTTTCTTTGACTCCTTATTACCTCCAAACCTCTTCTCAATTGCGTCCATCAGTTACTTGGCATTTTTGTAGTTGAGCTTTAGTTGATGTTCATTTTGAAGAGCCATCAACAGTGTACCTCTTGCCTTTAACTTATTCTTTCTTGTTAACTTCTCTTCTGCAGTTGTAGGAGTATATGTTTTCTCAACACCGTCAATAGTTCTCTTCGGTGGAGGTGAGTCACCATTTATTATTACTTCCCAAAAAGCATAATCCGTCATTAGGAAGTATTGTTCGATCCTCATCTTCCAAAGCTCAAATTCGCCTGGATTGAGCACTGGAAGTTTTGCAGCAGCAACCATTTGTGCAGATACTGACTCCATGTTTTCATAAACAAATAGATCTAGTATATGTAGATTGTTTCTTCTTATTTAAAGTTTCTCAACAAGCTCTCATACCACTTGTTGTTCCCACTTGACTAGATCTTGTTTAGCTTGTAAAAGGCTTAGTTGTATTGAATAAATCCAAGACAACTATGGTAGAAACTTTGATTTAATATATCAAAGACTATGCGGAATCTAGTATATGATACTAAAAAGAATAAGCAATAAAACAGTGACAAACAAGATTGTATAATACCAAACCTTAAGCCTTAATATATTAATACGAACACTCTTGATAGTGTTAGGGTTATACAAAACCTTGAAGCTATATATGACTATATATGAAGATGAGATATATGAACTACATGCCCTAGGGTCTCCTTTTATACACCAAGGAACCCTAATTGGCATACAACGCGTTTTATACACATACATATCTTTTCCTAAAATATCTCATACATATCACTTTATCAGTACTAAAATAGACTAACAGTACTAACTAAGTCTAACAGCAGAAATTCTTCTAGCAGTAGTAATAGTTGTACTGACAGTACTAATATTACTCTAACAGTAGTAATGACTTAGACCATTTTCTTCAATCTTTAGTAGCAACAGTAACCACAACTAGCAGTTGTAACTTGAACCAGCACTAGCAACAATTAAGAATCCTTGTATTCCTAACAAAGACCATAAAATGGCACCTCCCCTAAGCAGGAACACCCATCCACTAGTAAAAGGTGAATCTTTAACATGATTTATCCAGCTAGCATCTGAATAAGCTTCTAACACCGAAGGATATCCAACATATTATAAACCATAATTCATAGTACCTTTGAAGTACTTGAATACCCTTGTTATTGCATGCTAATGTTGTCTACTAGGGTTACTAGTAAAGCTGCTTAATCTACCAACTGCATAAGCAATATCAGGTCTTTTGCTAGTCATAGCATACATCAAGCAGCCAATAGCTCTTGAATATTCAAGTTGATCTACAAGTTTACCCGTATTCGGCTTAAGCTTTTCTACCGGATCCATAGGAGTACTTACTGGAGAACAATCTTCACGATTAAACTTCTTGAGTATTTTCTCAATGTAATGAGATTGTGTAATTACAATCCCTTTATTTCTGCGTTTAATCTTAATACCAAGAATAATGTCTGCTTCTCCCATATCTTTCATTGAGAACCTTGATTACAAAAACTTCTTAGTTTTATCAACTTGATTTTGGTCGGTGCCAAAAATCAACATGTCATCAAAATATAGACAAATTATAACACCTTTACCGGAGCTATTAAATTTACTATACACACACTTGTCAGATTGGTTTAGAAGAAAACCACTAGACAGCACAACCTCATCAAACTTTTGATGCCACTGTTTAGATGCTTGTTTCAGCCTATACAACGACTTAGCCATCTTACACACCTTATGCTCATTACCTGGCATAACAAATCCTTCCGGTTGTTTCATATATACTTCCCCATCCAACTCATCATTCAAGAATGTTATTTTGACATCCATTTGATGGATCACTAAATCTTGAATAGCTGTTAAAGCTAACAACAATCTAATAGTACCGATACGAGTAACTGGTGCATAGGTATCGAAGTAATTGATTCCTTCCTTTTGTCTAAAGCCTTAGATTACGATTCAAGCATTAAACTTGTCAATTGTTCCATCGACTGTCATCTTCCTTTTGAAGATCCATTTGCAACCTAAAGGTTTGCAACCCGGAGGTAAATCAAATAAGACCCTTGTATTATTTTCCATAATAGAACCAATCTCATCATCAATCGCTTCTTTCCATAAAGCAAAATCTCAAGATTTTATAGCTTCGTTATAGGTTCTAGGTTATCAATACTACAGCAATAAGAGTATTGTGAAAAGACTTGATCTCTTGATCCCTCAACTAAATATAGCTGAAAATCAGAACCATATGATTTAGCTTTCCAAACTCTTTTACCTTTTCAAGGTTCAGGAATCTCACTTGGTACATCATCAGAATGATCATCCCTTTGACATTCTTCCAAATTTGGTAAAATGTCTTTTGGTCTAGGTATTGAAGAGAAACGATTCTCATTAAATATTGCATCTCTTGATTCTATAATTGAGTTAATAGAAACAGAGTCATTAGGTTCAATAACATAAAACCTATATGCCTTGGAATGTTCAGCATATCTAACAAAGATGCAATCAATACCCTTTTCACCTAAAGTTTTCTTTTTCGGGTCCGAAAGCCTTACTAAGGCCCTACAACCCCAAACTCGCAAATATGACAAGTTGGGTCGTTTCTTATACCAAAGTTTGTATGGGGTAGTCTTGTTCCTTTTATTATGAACCCTAACTAATAAATAGTAAGTCATCCCCTTACTCAAACCCGAGTAAGATAACATGAAATTAACCATTTCCTTAAGAGCTCTATTTTCCTTTTTAGCAATTAATTTATTGATGGTTCACAAAGTGATCCATGCAACTACAACCGTTTTCCACTTTCTTATAAATTCATCTTTTCTAAAAATCATGGAATAACAAGAAAGTAACTGTAATCTTTATTATCATAAATATAAAGAAATGATATTCCTTTTGTCACTGTTTGATTCATTAACTTTGAACCCACCAGACAAAAGCCATAGACCTTAGAAGACCTTATTTCAAAGAGAAATACAACTATACAAAACTCCTTATTTGTCCTTCAATAAGGTTACGCCGTAACCTCTCAGGTTACCCCGTAAACTCATTCTGAGTATAAAACTCATTTTGTTTTCTAGATACTTCATTTTCCAAAACACCAATCAAGACAACACATGCCCTACTTATACCATCGGTAGATCATGAGAAAAAACAAAGACAAATATTAAAGCATGTCTTTTATTCAAATGACGTTATGTGGTTTACTGTACTTTGAATGTCTAACTAGAGTAACCATGAATTTTAGCCACATCACTCATTTCAATATAAGATTAAGCATTAAGACTATGTCAAAATAAAGAATAACAACACAACAATCAGTTTCACATACTATGATTTTGGAAACTGTTTTCTTCCGGTCAACATACCGGCAACCAATTACGACTCACCGTAAATAACTCATCGAACACACAAATTTTGATAAAAGAACAACATCCAAAATATATCAAGTTGCTCATATTTAATCCATATAATTCAATGTATCATTTCCGGTCGTTAGGCAAACAAAGAAACCCAAATGGAGATAACATCCATTTAACCGCCACTTTTGACCAATATAACAGTATTCATGCATACCAAAATTACAAGTTTCTTTACCACTTGACATACATGGATAAAAATATTAAACAACCATAATCATAATAATATCATCATGACTTGACACCTAAGCACTAAACAAGTTTAACATTATGATCATGGTGCTAAAACAAACATTTCGAAATAATGATTAACAAAACCTTTTGGTAAAGAATGTTACTAACAACACCATTGAATCACAAAATAATTTTAATATACATGTTACCATTTAATAGGGTGGTTGAATTTGGTTAATACCGAACTTTACTTCAAAACTGACATGATGTTACGGCATAAAAAACCTGTTACGACATAACATCATCATTTTCTACATGTTACAGCGTAACCATTAGTGGTTACGACGTAACTAGATAATGTTTTGATACTGACTTTATGTTTTAATTAAAAATTCTAATTCATGAACACAGAAGTTTCAATTAGATTATTTAATTCTCTTAAACATACCACTTAAGATCAACACAATTGAACCATTCAAGTAAACATGGTTACCAAATTTAAGATTCATTATAACCACATTATCATGCACCCATGCAATTTAAACATGCATATTAAGATCTTAAATAAAGTAAGGATAGGAAAATATATACCAGTAAGTATGATTGAACCAAATTCATCTCACCTTTCGCATCAATTACAATCATAACAATTCAAACATACCTATGTTTTCCCCTATATCTATTTTCTCAAACTTGCCATTAAGTATTTGAACCATAACTTGTGCCTTTAACAGATTCATCTCTTTTGCCGTAATAAAAACCAAGACTCTTCATGTCCTCTCCAAACGATTTGTTCTTTGTTTACAAATCATATCTTGACATCTTTGCTTTACATTAACACTTTTACAGATTCAACCATGATTATCACAAACAAAATACTTTATACGTTTGTTATAAAAATTAAGGGTGTGTATGTAATGATCCTGGATATCTTACTAGAATCGTGTTGAGTTCACTTTCTGTGTAAAGTATTTCGACCCTATAACATGCCTGGGTTTCACAAAATCTCTATCGAGATAATTTTAGAAGAGAAGAACAATTTGTGTCTAGGCACAAGCTCACAAAGTAAGAACTAGAGAGGAATCATATGTATTTTCGTGTTGTGTTCTAAGACTAATGTATCTGATATTATATCAGATATTAAGACAGGCTGGGATTAGTTTTGGGCGGTTAGAATCAGTTAAACTCGAACTGTTTTTAACCAACAGACAAGACTTTACGATGTAACCAAAATGGTTATGGCGTAACCTCAACCCTCCATGTGTTTACGGCGTAACAACAAAGGTTACGGCATAACACCTGCAAAACCAGTCTTAGTGTATTTCATATTAACTCAATGAGTGTGCACTCCACACTTCCCTAACTCGTGTTTGAGTCGAACATGAAATCTCATTGATCTCTAGGAAATCATCATTACCTAAATAGTCATCGATGACACTAAAATCACCAACACATGGGTGACATGACACAGGTTTAATTGGGTGATATAAGGGTTAGGATAGACATGGGATACACTTTTAATTGGTGTTAAGATAAAAACACAAAACAAATAGTCGTATATAAATAAGGTATCCATAACTGGCTACTTTCCATTCATAGTCCAAGTCTTCAAGTGCGAAATCTTGATCATATCTTCACAATGGTTTAGCTAATAACAAGATCTTGCGGAGCATGCTAACCCATTCTTTACTGGATGGCTCATAGTTGCACCATCCCCATAATTACTAGGTGACTTATAGTTGCACCACCTTTTTACTTAGTTGGTTTTATTACCAAGATCAGGAGTTTAATCACTAGGTGGCTTATAGCTGCACCACCTTTTCTTTTCTTTTTTATTTTACAATACTCCTTTATATATCAAATATCCCCTCACTTGAGATAAACAATATCAAAAGTGATAATACTAGGGGGTCTTCCATGATCAAAATAATATGTCATCAACGAAAGTGCCAATCTCCGGACTATTTTCTTGAACCATGGACTTAGGTAGCTAGAAATTTCAACACAAAGATATATATAGAATACAGGGTTGGTTAAGGTGAAATGGTGTAACGAAATATATAATATTGGGTGAAAACATAGATTGGCTTAAACAAGGGTGATCTAGGGGTATCTTGCACTAATGACGAGTGCAATAAAAAGGTTTTTATCACGGGAGGTCAACAAATCAGTGTAACAAGTAGATAAACACACACATATAGGCTTATTTGGGTGAATTCCTAATTGTTGCCTTCTTGAACCATCTATTCTTGCTAATCAATTAGGTCTCGAAATGACGTA
The DNA here is from genome assembly GCA_026074375.1 of Tanacetum coccineum. Classification (NCBI taxonomy): domain Eukaryota; kingdom Viridiplantae; phylum Streptophyta; class Magnoliopsida; order Asterales; family Asteraceae; genus Tanacetum; species Tanacetum coccineum. The sequence goes on from BQNB010024977.1 coordinate 33,512, forward strand.
CAAGCCAAGTTCTAAAGTCTACAATACTAACGGCACACTCAATATTTTGGTGGATTTTTTTGTATAACGAGATGAAAACGGAACATTAGGCTTAAACCTCACCATGTAATAATAAAGGGTAATGTGCATTCTACAAAGATTAATTATAGTTTAGTAAGGAAATCATGTCAAAAATTTTAAAATCGGCATAAATTTTCAAAGAAAACTAGAAAATCGAAGGCAAGAATAGGTCAAGTGATAATTCTACTCCCATCCCCCTACTTGATTTATACAATTCTCCTATTGTAGATTAAGGAAATGAAATAGATAGAAAAGAGTAGAATTAGAACAAGAAACTCCCTTGAGCTTTGCTTTTGATCATATGAAATTTAATATGTTGACGGAAAAATCTCCATCTTGAGCAAGCTCAATATCCCCTGTGATCACTAAAACAAACTAATAGCATAAAATCGTTCAAAAAGAAATATACAAGAATTACAAACCTAACTCACTTTCGTAGGAATCACGGTTGCATTTAGCATATGCAACAAGCCTTTTAAACCACTTGGTGGCCCAAGTAGACGAGTGAAGTCTTGTGAGTGTTTCCAGAGAACATACCCACAAAGTTTATTTATATGTATAAGGTTTAGCATTGTATTAAAACTTAATTTAGAGGTTTTGCAGAAAGAGTTTACGGCGTAACTCCGGTGGTTAAGCCGTAACCATGTGGTATATGTTTTGGAAAAACTTTAGTTCAAGGTTTACGGTGCAACCATTGTATGATTTACGTCGTAATTAGATTGGTTATGGCGTAACCTTTTATGTTACGCCGTAACTGCTGCTAAATCAGCAAAGCTACCACATAATTATGGGTCGAGTCGGTCTTAAAAATTGCCTCCTAGCTGCTGTATCCAGCAAAATAAGGTAAAACATGCAAACCAACTAATATACGAGAAATGAAATTTATTGGTTAAAAGATGGATTGTCTCCTGACAAGTACTTTTGTTTATTAATGAGTCTTTAAGTTAGACTCATGCCCACTCTACGTTTCGCTGTATGATTCTTCCTTATCATCATTCTCGAGGATCTCATTCATAATTTCAGCTCTAATGGTGGCAATATTTCCCCTGGTTCTGGATAACTTTTCCACTCCTGAAATTTTTATTTTTCTATAAACTTCTCCTGGGCCAATGCTATATCGAGTAACATTGACCTTTTCAATTAAAATTAGGGGTGGTTGGATGTAAGGCATTCCTAGAAATCTACACTTCCTTTCCTTGTATTCTTCGTCATCTGAATCAATGAATCCGTCATATAATGTTGGTTCAAGGTAATCAATAATTTCTTCTAAATCTTTGTCATCTTCATCCGTTCCTTTGAACCATTCATCATGTAACTTGTTTATTATGGTTTCAAATATTTCGTTTTTCTTACATTCCCTACATCCATCAGGATCTTCAAATTCATCGCTATCATCATATTCATTCCTGAATCTTTTTTTCCAATGATCTCAAAGAATTTGGTTCCTAGCTGTTTCACTAACCTTCCCAAACCTAATTCATAACCAATCATTCAAACTTAAATTTTCCCATTCAACCTACACTCAGTTGCCATCGTTTTCACTTTCCTAATAACATTTAATTTCATTATGGCATAAGCTGCCTCCGTCACATTTTTCTCCAAAGGGGTTACAAGATGCCCATATTTCTTGCACTCCTTTCTTCATACGGGATATAGGGGTACACCAATGTGATTTTTTCTTGGTAGAGGCTAAGTTTGACCTAAGTTCCTTATTTGTTTCTTGGGCGATCAAACTACACCTGTAAGCAATTTCCTCATATGATTCCTGAACCTCTATATCATAAGTGAACACGTCAGGGTCAATATATAGAAGATGATTAATTTCGCAAGCGTCAGTTTTATAGGTGAATAAATCAGAATCGATTTTTATTAATTCATCTTCTTCCGTGTTCATCTTGGTTTTGATCATTCAAACAGATTCATGTTTGCTATAGGAAAAATTGATTTTCATTTTAAAAATAACTTTTTCATTCCCAACTTCTAAAGAAATGATTTACTAAAAATGTCTACTTTGGCATGGGTAGTAGCGAGAAGGGGTCTTCCTAAAATGACGGGCATCCTAAAGTCCTCAATAATATAAAGTATGACGAAATCAACTGGAAGAATAAATTTATCAATTTTTATGAGTAGATTTTTAATAATCCCTTTTGGGGTGCATGTAGTGTTGTCTGCCATTTCTACAGCCATATTGATGGGTTCAAGTTTTCCAATTCCTAAGCGCTTAAACTTAAAAAAAGGCATAATGCTAATGCTAGCTCCTAAGTCAGCCAAGGCATTGTTAAATTCTAACCTTCCGATAGAACAAGGAAGAATAAAACTTCCTGGATCATTTTCTTTGGGAGGTAGCAGATTCTGAAGAAGAGTCGAGCATTTAGGACTCATCCTTATTTCATCATCTTCCTTGGTCAACTGCTTATTAGCTACCAGGTCTTTCATGTATTTAGGATAATTTTCCGTTTGCCTGATTTCCTTGAGGAGGTGCCGATTTATCTTGATTTTTTTAACTCTTCATAGTCCTATGAACTAAGGCTTCCTCTACTTGTTGTTTTAAACTATTAGGAAAGGGAATTAGTGGTAAATAGGGTTCGGCATAATGGGTTACCATTTGTTTTGGTAGGTTTGATGTTAATTCAGGAATAACTTTAGAAGTTATAACATTAGTGTTTTCAGATTTTTCGTCGTCCAAAAATTCAGAATTAAAAGAGAAATACTCAATTTCTTTAGGATAGTAATAAAATGGTGTGTACAAAGGTGTCCCGTCCTTAGCGAAAATTTCCTTGCATCCTTCAAGTATTGTTGCTTTTGTTTCAGCTTCGACGATTAAGGTTTTTACCTAAGATTCAAGTTTTTGGATGATTTTATCATGATCGATTCAGTTATTCTCAGTGTTTTGGTATAAAGTTTTCAGCCATTCCTCTTACTCCGCTTGTCTTTTTGTAGCTTTTCCATATATTTATTAATTGTTTCGATCACGTTTGGTCTCTTTTCTCCAGAAGGTGTTTGATTATCTGCACGAGTTTAGTATCCCGGTGGATCTACACGGTATTTTGCTCCATTACTTCTGTTGAACGGAGCTGGGCGGCCAAATTATCCATATTTGGCCTCCTCCACCTGTTTGAATTCCTCTTTGAGAGGACATTCTTTGTTGAGGTGAGGTCCTTCACAGATTTGACATCCTACTTGGATCGCATGGACATTTTCTTTTAGCTTCTTCATATCGCGTCTCAAGTTATCTAGTTTACTTACTATTGCAGCAAGTCCATCAGTATTACTGTTGCTGCTAAGGCTCCTGCTTAATGTCCCATCGTGCCACTTTTGAGAGTGGTCAGCCATAGTTTGTATTGCCATCAGGGCTTGAGTTGGTTTCATATCAGGAATCGGTCCCTGTGAGTCAAGCAATTGTCGGTTCATAATGCTCAAACCTTTATAAAAGATGTTTACCTTTTGATGGTTGTTTATGTCGTGGGTTGGGCACTTATACAGCAAATCATTAAACCTTTCCCAAGCTTAGTATAATGATTCAGCGATTTCCTGTTTGAAGTTGTAGATGTCTTCAAGTCTTTTAGCAGTCTTGGATGGTGGACAATACATTTAGATAAAAGCTTTTTTAAGGAGGTCCCAAGTGTTGACAGTTCCTGGAGTAAGTCTATCCACCCATCTTTTAGCGGTCCCCGTAAGAGTAAATGGAAATACACGTAGGAGTACTGCGTCCTGTGACACCCCGGGAATATTGAATAAACTTACAATGTTGAGGACTCGATCAACATGATCGTAGGCTTCCTTATTTTTATTCTCGAAGAAGGTCTCCTCCCTCAATTCTCGCATGAATTGACTCTTGATCTCAAAGTTAACATTGCCTCTCATTTCTGGTTTAACCATGCCCGATGCTTGGTTTTCTCATGACAATGCTAAGTATTGTTCCATGGTGAGAGTATTGATGTCTACTCCCGTCATAGCTCCTGTATTTATTAGAAGTTAAAGAAAGAATAGAAATAATTACAAGAAGTCAAATTAATACTAATTTTTATCTCCCCGGCAACGGCGCCAAAAACTTGATGCGTATTTTATTTTAAATATATATTTACCAAGTTTTAAATTTATAAACTTGATTCACCTGACAAACGCACTAACGGGCAGAGAACCCGATTGTGAGTAGTGTAGAGATGGTAAATCCGAGGTCGTCCCAAGAGCTAAGTTTTAATTAGTTTTAATTTGAATTGTCACGTATTGAAAATAGTTTAAGATTGATTTGTAAGATAACAGGAAAGTAAATTGCGAGAAAGTAAATTGATAGGAGTAGTCAGGGAGAAAAACGTGCTAGCCTAGCTAATTCATTACTACCGTCATAACTTATGTTTTCCTGTGCAATGTTATACCATGGTTTCATTAGTGGTTTCTAAAGTTGACAGACCTGAATAGATATATTTAGTCTGCCTTATAATTCCTGCGATCCCGAATCCCCCGAAGGTTACGAAGGTAGGGCAACCAGGTCATAGTGATTAATCCTAACTATCCCAAGAACTAGTCTAATAACCTAAATAGATTATTAACCCTCTCTGAAAGAGTTCCTGTGCTTTTTAAGTATATTAAGTGATAGAGGCGGTAACAAGATTAGTTCCTACACTAGGGATAGGGTTTAAAACCTATCATAGTACAACTATTAATCCCATGTTTAATTGGTAATCTAATAACAGGACTAACAGGGTCTAAACCACCCGTAATACTACCAAAACCCAGGGTTACACGATAGTCAAAAGGATATCCAACGAAACCATGATTTAACAAGAAACAAACATTATAACGATAGTAAATTCATAACTAGGCCAGCACTTGAAGTGCTTAGCCGCTCATAGAAACAACAAAGCAAGAATTAATAAAGGTAATCATAGATTGAAAACTCATAATTCTTACAGATGCGGTTTATGAACGATTAAATACAAAAGTAATATAAGTGTGATCTCCCTTATACTTCTGGTGGAATTCTTCGAGCTTTTGAGGCCTTGGTCACCTCTTGGATCTCTGGTGGAATAGATGATGCTAAAGTGGCTGAATGAGGCCTCTATTTATAGATTATGAATTTGTTACGGCGTAACCTTGTAGAGTGTTACGCCGTAAAGTACTGACGAGGCTTTCCATGTTGTAGGCATAAAATATGTTACGGCGTAACTAGTTAGCCACGTTACGCCGTAATGCTGACTAGGATGACTTATCCTACAATAATAATGATGTTACGACGTAAAGCTTTAGTGTGATTACGCCGTAATCTTGCTAGGTGACGTGTCTTGCCTTGAATATATTACCGCGTAACACTATCGTAGGTGTTAAGTCGTAAACCTTCATAAGAATCCCCGTTTTCGTCATTACTACGTCCTTTTCCCGTGTTTCTTGTCACATACTTGCATTTTACCTGAAAACAAGGAAATAACCGTAAAAGTATTGAATTCAAGTATTTATAAGAAAATTGCAAGTATTTTTAGGGGAGAATTAACACTAAAAAGTATCAAATATTTGATGTTAGCAGTTACCAAAGTCTTGTTCTCTAATTTCGTCTTAGGAGAAACGACACTTAAAGATAATATAGCAATAGTTTTTCCGCTCCATTTAAACAAATACATATTTGATTTACCTTGGTGTGTAGCGTCCATATCATGTTGCCATGGTCTTCCTAATAATACATGACATGCCTCGATATCAACAACATCACAAGTAACCAACTCATTATAATGCTTCCCAATAGCAAGAGGAACCTTAAAAATCTCGGTCACCTTAAGGGCCGGCCCTTTTTTGATCTACCCAATCTGATAAGGACTATGATATGGTTCGGTGGGAAGCTTGAAAGCTTTAACCAAATCCTTAGACACTAAATTTTTGCAACTCCCTCCATCAATGATAATAGAACAAATCTTTTCCTTAACCAAGCATTTAGTTTAAAAGATTTTATTTCTTTGTGAACAGTCGCTAACCTTAGGTGAACATAAAGTTCGTTAAACGACATATGTAACTTGTTCTGCCTCTCCGTCCAAAGGCTCGGTATACTTTAACTTATCTTCTTCTTGAAACGCATCCGCCACTTTATTATTTATATCCTCGGGGAATGTCTTATATGAAGACCAATCCCGAACTGCATTGACCTTGGTCTCGTCAACATGAATCCGCCTCACTTGGAAAGAACTCGCCCTGGAGATCTCAATATCGAGGGATTCATCAACATCGAACACCTCACGACGAACCTTATCTTTAATAGATTTGCACTTCACATCCACTCGAAAACCTTCATATTTTTTAACACGTCTACCATACTCCCAACGATCAATCCATGACACAAAACATCGGGTTGTACGCTTCCTATCAACGACCCCCAAGTTTTCAATTGTAATAAAAATAGATTCTTTGTTTGCCATTGAAAACTTAATTTGATTTTTCATACTCATCCTTAAAATTAACCCATAATCTAAATCACGAACGTTTAAATTATGGACGCATTTAAAATTCGGTTTTAGCTCACAACTAAAACCCTTCACATCTTCATCATCATTAGAACCTATAATTTCTTCACAAGTCTTCAAAATGCCAACTTTATTCGTTGTTTCAAACAATAAAATTGAAATTTTGTCATCATGTTGTTTATAACTTTGAAGGTCTTGGATTTTCTTAATGTGTTCCTTAACAACCTCGGCCTTCATAATATTTTCTTCAACTTTAACCTCGGGCTTTGGTAATTATGGTGTTACTTTGGGTGGAACCATAGCAATTCTCCTTCCTTCCTATGAGAAAAGGTAGAGATATCGTTTTACATCATACTTGCCATTAACCTCACATCGTCAAGGTCTTCCTAATAATATATGACACTCATAATATCATCCACAATACAAAGTACTTCTACTTTATTAAACTTTCCTATGGTCACGAGAACCCTACAAACTTGGTAACCTTCAATTAGACAAATCTCCATTGGTAACTTTTGGAAATCTACCAATTTTCTTGAAACCAGATTATTTATGCTACAATCATCAATAATTAAATAACATACCGAGTTGTTGATTAAAATTTTCGAACAAAAAATCTTTGTTGTAGGTACTCGAACCTCCTTCTTTTCCTCCTCCTATTCTTTATTCTTCCATTATTAAACGGGGATTGGTTGCTTGCACAAGTGCCTCTAAAATCGCCTATGGTCGGACGAATTCTTTGACCTTCGTGTTTGCTACCCTCATAATTCTTATGGATTAATGCCCCACCTATGATCACGGAACATAGTTCTTGTAGCATGGTGTAACACATGTCAAGTTCTTTCATGGATTTGGTAAAACCATGATCCATGTACTATCTAGACCATACCCCACTAACAGTATGGGTTTTTAGATCTTCTAAATCAGTCACCATCCATAATGATAACAAGTTGTGAAACTCAAGTACCCGCATCTTTTTAGATCTAGCACTAGTTAAATTTCGAGGGCAAAATTCTTTTTAAGGGTGATAGAATGTAACCCTTGCACTTTCTGAGATCTATATGTTCCAATATAATCCTTTGACTATTTGACGTTTGTCAGTTTCGTTTGAGCATGTTACCGTGTTGATGGCGGTGAATCTATGTTGATCTTGGTTATCTTAGTTATATGTGCTTGTGTTAATCCTTTTTAGAGGATTTTATATATGTGATCATGTTTTGGAAGGTTATCCCATGTATAGTTTGAGATATCTTATAACGAGTCCCGGCACGTTCGTTAATGTTCAAACCGAATCTAAGGCAATTTGACTATGAAATATGTCGTGTAAATAATAGAGATTCATGGAAAAGTATTTTTGAGTTCATTAAAAATAATAGGAAGCTTCGGGTAACATTTTAAAGTCGTTATTAAGGACTGAGGTTGGATGCCATATCCGGTCGAACCCAAGAGGGGACAAGGGTGGCTAGTTTTTAGCTCTTGTGTCTCAACCTTGGTACATAGTCCTTTTGTCTTGATTCTTATCACACATGATATCATCAAATAACGTCACATTTTACCATCATTTATCCCATGCATTTTACCCACTTTTATATAATTATTGCAAGATATTTGTACTTAATTGCTTAAAGTTTATGATTGCAGTAATTATGGAGTAACTTGTGAAGACGAAGCTAAAACGCGCAATTCTAGAGCTAAAACAAAGACATTTGAAGAAAATTGTTATCTGCTACTATACGCCGTATCCAGCAAAGAAAATACGGCATATCCACGCCAGCTCATCACAAGAATACGCGTAATGATCAATTCCCTATACGGCGTATCACTCTTCATCAATACGCTGTATGCACAGCTGGTCATCAGTCAAAGATACGAAGTTAATGTGATTGATGGAAATTAATCTTTATTGATTTGATCTTATTGCGAACTCCAAGAAAGTTAACCCTATATGGCGTATCCAACTCTCTTTATACGGCGTATCCAGTTAATTTTCAGACACTATAAATACAAGGCTCAAAAACGAGTTTCAGTGTGCAAAAATTATATTCTCTATACCATACTCTCTGAATACGATTTTTATAAGATATTAGAAGCAACCAAGGTCAAGCACCAACTATAATTCCATAGAAGACATCGTGTAATTCTTACTTTCTTAATCATTCGATTTCTAATTGTTTGATCACGTTTGTAAAATGACAATGATTGTGGGCTAATACCCTCGGGTATTAGCCATGTTAATGAAGATTATAATGTTTGGTTTGTTTTAATCCGGCTTGCTTAATTTGTCGTTGTTGTTTAATTATGTTTATCGCCACATACTTGTTTATGTGCTAGTACATACGACCTATCATTCAACTAGGTCTAGTGAGACTTAACCAGTAATCTAGATGTCGGGATAGCTCTCCATGTTATACCTTGTATACCCGAACCAATAGGATCACAAATGAAACCTTGTCCTTACCCTTTGATTATGAGCTTAGTTGGACCGGCAGGTGACCCGATAATTGTTCAACCAATATTGTTCTTAATTGATTGGTATTGATTTTGGTGGTGGACTACTGGTGTATAATACAACATCAAGCAATAAGTGGGTAAAGTCCTGATGGGCTAGGGTATTAACAGGATCACCACTGCTTTAATTCCTTATGATAGATTATAATTAGATTTTAGGATGCTTTATGTGGATGCGTTAATCATGACAGGATTGTTCGTATCTAGGTCTTAGGATAGTTACCGCATAGTCTTAAGAATGATATGCCGTTCGAGATAAGATTATCATGGACATAATAAACAAACATTGCGTTTTATAGATGATTCATGGTTGATATGTTTTCCTTATATTAGTATTTGATCGCTTCTCTATCGTTTGTTAATCTTCTTGTGTGTGTTTATTGCTTTACTTGCCAGTCTCTCAGGCTGAACCCCCCTTATCATTATCTTAGGACTTGCATAAATTAGATAACTAAAAATTCTAGGTTATTTCGATTTAAAGCTCCTCGGTTCTAAGTGATCGACACCCTACTTACCACGAAACTACCATCGACCGTGTACACTTCCCGTTAAAGTGTTGTTTTTAGGTTAATTCGGCAAAATATAAATAGTAAAACTTAATACATAAAATAACACATACACAACGACACATTAAGTTTTTGGCGCCGCTGTCCGGGAGTGAAGTTGTTTAATTCTTATTTATTATTGTTTTAGTTTAGTTTAAATTGCATAATTGTGTGTTTGTTTGTGTGTTTATTTTCCTGCATTGTATATTTTGCATATTGTGTGTTTGTGTGCATTGTTACGTGCCTGCTGTCAACATTTGAGTCGTTACTCAAGACGGCGGATTCATTTTTTGATACGGGTATAAATTTTTCTTAACCAATACAGCATATTCGACTCTATCATAAATACGGCGTATTCAGTTTACTGAATACGGCGTATTAAGCCTAGATTTGTACAGTTTTCTTTCCTTGAGTAATTTATTAAAGTGATATTGGACGACAAAACATTACTATGGAGGATTATATCTGGCTTGAGGAGAAAAAGCTCTTAGGATGGTACGGTGTATAACTGGAGGAATGCTAAGTATATGGTGAGATCAGATCTGGTATGATAAGACGTTCCGACCTCAGTTCTATTGTAACTAATTTCCAATCTATAGTCTTTAATGAAGTGTTAACGTTGATACGTAATGCCTTGTGTGGACCCTTCCTTTACTTTTTTTTTTGTATGTTCCTCTTAACGACAATGAACATTGATTTTGAATATGTTTGACGATTCGTCAATGAAGATACAACTATAGTTTATGATGGAAAATTCATTTTCCTATAAAATAATTTATGTCAACAATTTGTTAAAAGAAGTGCCTTAGATTTAAAATTTCAGTTTTAGCTCACATTTTTAATTCACGTTTGTTAATTTTTCGTAATAGTTAACCAATTTTAATTCTTTAATCGTTTTTATAGTTTAATTGTGCTATTATATTCGTAGTGTAATTCAAAATTCAAAAAATCCTTTATCCATTCTTGACTCGAATCCGAATTATTCCCAAATCTCAATTCACGACTTCGTTGGGATACGACCCGAGAAAAAAATACTTCCCGGTTAAAAATATACGTATTGTGTTTTCTTAAGTGAGATTTTATCCTTTTATATTCTCTTGTTTGAGAAGTAATTTGGAAAGAATTGTCACGGGATTTATACTATACATATATAAATTTGACTAGTGCTTACACCCGCTACCAATGCTACTCCTGGCGTAATGAAGTTTTACGCATGGTTAAAAAACAGTTTCAAAAACTTCTACGAGCTCGACTACGATGTACTCGTAAAACTTGAAGAATGTTGGTGGAGAGTGAATACCAATGAAGTATTCCCATTCACTCGTCGGGATGACCGCCTCCGGGGACCATACGCAAATGCCAAACCTAAATGGACCTTTAAACCTTATCTTAATGTTAACCGCCAGCCTGAATGGAATAATGAAACAAATAACGAAGATAATTTTCAAAAAGGTCAAAAATGCATGGAGGATCTCACTCATGAACCATCAGCCTGCAAGATTAGGAGGTTCAAAATGACAAAATACACGTTTGAGGCTGATGAAGAATATATGGCTATCAAGGAGCTCGAGCACATCAACCATTCAGAAACCAATATGAACACAAGTCATGCTTACCGGGAACTTTTTCGCAAAATGGATGATGGATGGCTCGTGACTAGAGCGAACGATGAATGAAAGAGAAGAGAAAAAAGAAAATGTCAAACTTAATGACCAGCTGGAACAAAAGTGCTTCCCGGGAGACAACCCGGTCATATTTTAATTGTTTGTCGCATTTAATTGTTTGAATTTTAATTTATTGTTGAGTCTGTCTTCCCAGACATGCCATACGGCGTATCGAACCCCCTGGATACGGCGTATGCATGTTTGGACGTCATCAGTATATTTAAATTCCAGTATATAATTTCTAGTAATTTAATTGTTTTCACAGGTTTACATACGGCGTATCCTTGGGTTTGGGATACAGCGTATTGTAACCTGTACAGTTGTGTGTTTAATTGTTTGCCTGTCTTGTAGGTTAGCGAAAGTACAAATTGCACGAAGGTCTTTTAAACTTTCATGCAGGACCTTGCTGAAAACAAAATCGACTTAATGGTATAATCTGGAAAAAAACACGTGTTGAACTCTCAGGGCAATCTGAAGCCCTCTTCGACACACTTTTTGCTCGAACACTCGTAATGGAGAACCATACGGAGCAAACAATCAGGGGAGTTTCCTCGTTCTAATTCTATTTCCCTTATTATTTTATTGTTTTATCTATACAACGAGAACGTTGTATAATTTAAGTAGGGGATGGAGAATTAGAACGTACTTGTCCTTATTTTCACAAATATGCTTAAAAATGAATCAAATTAAAAAAATAGCATACTTTTTTGTGAAAAATCGCTAGTTACATTACCTTGCGTACTATAACCCTCAATGCCAATTTGTGAGAATTAAGCCTATTCGTTTCCAATTACTTACTAAAAATTCCACAAAAATATGTGTGTGTCGGTGATGTAGTGGACTTTAGAACTTGACCTGGTATATCACCCGAGACCTCAATGATGAGTATTATGGATGTAGATGGAGTAACATGCTTAACTGGTAAATTTCTAGGATAGAACCAAAAAGCCTACATGTCGTAATATTAACTAACTACACTGGTTAGTTAACCCCCGTGCAACCCTTTTGCTTACTCCTACTTTTAGAGTAAAGATACCCCTAGAACAACCTGCTGAGCCATTCTTTTCTTTTTTCTACACCAATTAAAAAAATTGTTTTGTTTCGCCTTTACACATCAGCCTACCGTGTAGATTAAAACCTATTTTAATCAAAGTTGCTGGTTGCTTTCATGTAAAGTCTTGTAGTTCCTGCGTCAAAGTGAAATTTCTCTATATCTGTAAAGGTCAGGAAAATTTCACAATGCAATGGGAATATTGTAGCTCGTGTCTTTTGCTACTTTCGCGATTATATGTTATGTCCGTAGAAGAAAAGTTAAAAAGAAGAATCAGCCGGACAAATGATGATAGTGAAGACGGTAAATTACACCGAGATTTATGATGTATTATTGGCAAGCAAAACAAATGTTGAAAAAAAGATAGTCGGTTCTTTGAACTTATACCGAGGAGATTATTTAAAAGGATCGATTATTCGTTGATACGTACAAAAAAATCAACGATGTAAAGTATTGTAAAAAGTGGCCGATATCACCACTTATGTTGTAAAAGTATGTAAAGTTCGGGATGTAAGGGAAGTTGACCGTTATGGGAACGCCAACTTAGGTTGTCTTTGTCATTTCTATGATCGAGGCGTTTGTTTATATGTTCGAGTATTTGTCATGGAACTGTCGGGAAAAGTAACTAGCAACCGCACCTTATTTGTTGGCTTTAATCTATTTGTTTTGTTTATTTTATTTAACAATAATTTTACTTCCCTTTCCTGATAACTAACCCTAGGATCTACTCGAATGAGGATGTGTATGAGCGTGGATGTCTATTCCGTCGATATGGCTATGCATGCATGTCTCACCCGCCTTGGTTGACGACGACCTTCGGTGAAAGTCAGAAGCTTCATACCCTATATCATTCTTCATCCTAAAAAGAATGATTAAACCCGAGCCTATTAAAAAATACCCAATTTACCTTTTGACTTGTTACTCCTTAGCTCTAGAGGTGGAGATGTGTATCCTTGCCAAGCCTATGATACAAAGCTAATCACGACCGAGCAAATGAGCATACTACTTAAATGTTACGCCCTAGATTAGTTGAGTGATCTGAGTGTTTTCATTCCATATTTCGTAAGGAGCTTGGTTTTGTACAGGTGGTTTAAACAAAAAAAAGTGCTTAACGGAAAAATCCCAAACCGCGGTTGGGATACATTTTCATAACCTTTCTAAAGTCTACTTCAGGACAAGTAAGATTCAAGTGGGGGGATATTTGATATCATCAAATAACGTCACATTTTACCATCATTTATCCCATGCATTTTACCCACTTTTATATATAATTATTGCAAGATATTTGTACTTAATTGCTTAAAGTTTATGATTGCAGTAATTATGGAGTAACTTGTAAAGACGAAGCTAAAAGGCGTAATTCAGGAGCTAAAACGAAGACATTTGAAGAAAATTGTTATCTGCTACTATACATCGTATCCAGCAAAGAAGATACGGCGTATCCGCGCCAGCTCATCACAAGAATATGCGTAATGATCAATTCCCTATACGGCGTATAACTCTTCATTAATAGGCCGTATGCACAGCTGGTCATCAGTCAAAGATACGAAGTTAATGTGATTGATGGCAATTAATCTTTATTGATATGATCTTATCACGACACGAACTCCAAGGAAATTAACCTTATACGCCGTATCCAACTCTCTCTATACGGCGTATCCAGGCAATTTTCAGACACTATAAATACGAGGCTCAAAAACGAGTTTTAGTGTGCAAAAATTATATTCTCTATACCATACTCTCTGAAGACGATTTTCCAAGATATTAGAAGCAGCCAAGGTCAAGCACCAACCATAATTTCATAGAAGACATCGTGTAATTCTTACTTTCTTAATCATTCAATTTCTAATTGTTTGATCATGTTTGTAAGATAGCAATGACATGTTAATGAAGATTATAATGTTTGGTTTGTTTTAATCTGGCTTGCTTAATTTATCGTTGTTGTTTAATTATGTTTATCGCCTTATACTTGTCTATGTCCTTGTACATGCGACCTATCATTCAACTGGGTCTAGTGAGACTTAACCAGTAATCTATATTCCGGGATAGCTCTCCATGTTCTGCCTTGTATACCCGGACCAATAGGATCATGAATGACACCTTGTCCTTACCTTTTGATTATGAGCTTAGTTGGACCGGCAGGTGACCCGATAATTGTTTAACCAGTATTGTTCTTAATTGATTGGTATTGATTTTGGTGGTGGACTACCGGTGTATAAGACAACATTAAGCAATAAGTGGGTAAAGTCCCGATGGGCTAGAGTATTAACATGATTACCACTGCTTTAATTCCCTATGATAGATTATAATTAGACTATAGGATGCTTTATGCGGATGCGTTAATCGTGACAGGATTGTTCGTATCTAGGTCTTAGGATGAAGAACCGCCTAAGTCTTAAGAATGATATGCCGCCTCGAAATAAGTAGCCATTGCACTAAATAAACAAACCAGCTTGTAATTGGAATTAACATGGTTAATACAGTTTTCTATTATTTGGCTTGTACCGCTTCTTTATCTTGTGATTAATTGCTTTAGTTTGTATTATGTTTTGAATTAATCTTTGACACCACTAAACCTGTGCCAGTCTCTCAGACTGAAACCCCCCATTTACCTCTAGTAAATATGTATAACATAGGCTTAACAAGTAATTAGACTAATCTAGATAGAATTAAAATACTGATAGAATATTAGGTTAACTCTCACTCTTAGTGTTCGATACCCTACTTACCGCGAAGCTACATTTTGACCGGGTACACTGCCCGTTAAAGTGTTGTCTTTAGGTTTGTCGGCTAAATATAAATGTAAAACTTGATAATCACTAAATAACACCTACACGACACAATACATCAACATACTTATCATTTCTTTCAAAAATCAAACACACACTCTTTCTCTCTTCTTTGTTTGCTCGGTCGAAAACTAACACACACGCAAACTCTTAAAATTTTTGTAACTTGATCTGGGACATGAAGATTTAGGAGTAGTGGGTTGATTCTAGTATTCGGGTTATCATTTGAACAACGTTTGGGTTGTCGGATCGTGTCTTAACTCGCTTTCAAAACTCTCTTTGTAAGTTATCTTTTTCACAAATATTCTTGTACTTTTAGAGTTCTTATGATGCATATATGAAAGTTTTACGGTGCGTTTTCTATAAATCGTAAGCTAAAATTTTCGAATGTAAATAAAGGGGAGTTTGGTTCGGTTCGAACAAGAAACAAAGGGTACAAGGGTTTATCATTTTTATGTCATGGTTTTGATGGTTGAAAAACATTTAGATACTATATAGCTTATTATGGTCTAGCTTAAATAATAAGCTTATTCGGCTTATTTTGGAACCTATAAACTTTCGGTGGAATAAAGGGTTTAAGGAAACATGGTTTTGGTTATTTACTTATGGTATCTTATTTTTGTGAACTTATTTGGTACCTTATTTTGACTCCTAAATGAACTATGTAGCTTATTAGCTTATTTAAAAGCTTAATGAACTTATTTTGAGCTTATAAGGCTTGCGGCCCAATAAGGCCCAACAAGTCGCGGCTTATTATGGACCTTATTGTGGTCCGGTTTATTTTTGTGGCTTTTGGTTATAGCTTAGTGTGATAATTAAGGCCAAACGAAGCTAAACGGTTTGCAAATATGCTACGGATAGCTTATTTTCGGCTTAAAGGGGCCACGACCTAATAAGATAAGCCAAACATTGGCTTGGTCTTGGTTCGTGACTCTTGGCTTGCGTTTTGGTTTATTTCTCGGACTTATATTTGATATTATATATGATATTGAACCTAAATCGGAAATTAGAACTTAATAAATGCGTTTTGGACCTCTATTGGGCCTTAAGGCCCAATAAGCTAAAACTAGTCGTTTTATACGTTTAGAATGGACTTTTGAAAGTAAACCATATTATATAAGTATTGAAAGTCGTTTGAGAAAATACGCTTTGGTAAACGTTGCGAGATATAGATTTCTAGCATTTTGTCGAAAAATGGTGAAATTGTGTAAAAGTGTTTAAAAATTTAGGTTTGAAACCTTGGAAAACGTTGTGTAACCGAACGAGTCATGCCAAAATTTCATAAAGATTCTATACTTAGATTTTTACTCAAAACTTACTATTATGACAAAATAATAAAATATTATTATTTTAATAAGTCGACTAAAAGACGAAAAATATATATATTATAATTATAAAATATGAAACTTCTCCAACTCGTTTAGTATAGATAAATGTCTATTTTCCTATAACCATACATATAATTAAAGTAACTAAGGTTACCGATGGGACTTACCGAAGTATATTCCTAAATATCTATTATACGAGTCTTCTTATATTACTTACCTATTGATACTTAAATAGTATATGTATATTATACTAAGGTATGAATTAGAACATGTTGTCTTTGAAACTAAGTCGCCAACCATCACACCACTGATAACGTTAAGGGTAACCGTACAACGCAATTGACCTCTATGCATCGACCTTGAAAACACTTTTGGAGCGTATATCTAAAATTGAACATTAACTGGATTAGGTCGTGACCGGACGTCGTTGCACTTGCTTGTTTGATCTAGATCTTTGCTACCTATCACCTTTTGCTTAAGGTGAGTTCTCGTAACCCCATTTTTTAGTCTTTTTCGTTGGGGAAAAATGATACTCAAATCTGTTTTTGAACTTGTTTTCTTACTGTGCGAAACTTTTATCTTTTTTGACAATGCTATGTGCCTGCTATGTGAATGACATGAGATTGGTAGAACTTGTATGTGGATCATATGTGGTATTGTGAGGTATCTTGTGATCTTGTGAACTTGTGATCTTCCGCCCTATGTATAGCTCCAGCTGGTAGGCTTTAGGTGCGTGCTAACTTAGAAGCTTGGATCTTTGAGAGTGTTGGTATCTATACTAGTGGTGTATATATGGACCTTCGATAGCATGTGTTGCTACGTTGGTATCTTATCTATTGCATGTATTCACTGTCATATTGCACATATGTCCACCTTTTGAAGCTATGGCACGACAACTGGGTTGTAATCAAATCTACGAGCTCACCAACTATATGTTGACCTTTTCGAGTATCTTTTTTAGGTAATGTTAACGATCAGTGAAGTCTTGTTGCGAGCTTTAGCAGACCTTACGGGCATCCAGTATGGATCAATCTTCTGAGAGACTTGCATTTGTTAAGATCTTGAGCATTTTGGTTTATGTTATCTTGAGACTAGTTGTATCCCCTACGTGGGAATTTAGATTGTGATCTTATGACTATGTGATGTGTTATTTGATAGAATCTTCACCCAAGTGCTACTTGTGGTCGAGGAATGTCACGACACTTATCTTGAATGCATTTTAGTATTTCTCTATCTTGTATCTTGTGTTGTGATTATCAATTCTCTGTCGCATCCCGTGTTTTCGCCTTGTCGGGGTGTGACACACGCCAAGTCAATGGTACAGTGAGTCACGGTTTTATAAATGTACCAACGCAGGCATTCATCATCATCGCCACATGTCAATCGTCTTAAAATTAATACAACAATGTGTGTCTAATACACAGCTTCTTATATCTCCAAAAAGACAAAACAAGAAAAAGGTTGCCCGACCCTCTATGTAAGCCAAGCCCATAAAGCCAAATTTTAGCGGTGTAGTTGGTAGACTGTATGGTATCAAGCACAATTATGGCTACAGAAATCATCACTCACGTATGACAAAATAGCTCATAAGCACTGATTAATATTTAACCTCGAAAAAGAAAGTCACGCCACACAAATCACATATGTACCATGCATCTGAAAGCCATGCAGATCAATAGAGGACGCAGATAATCGACCTACACTGTATATAGAAAAAAACTAGTAACATGGCTCTGGCCTGCGTATGTAGACTGGAAACGGCAACTGAGATTAGTTGTAGATATGATTATAGTTAAACTGGCACGCCAAGTCAATGGTACCGGTGAGTCACGGTTTTATAAATGTACCAATGTAGCTCCATCATCATCGCCACAGGTCAATCGTCTTAAAATTAATACAACAATGTGCGTCTAATACACAACTTCTTATATCTCCGAAAAGACAAAACAGGATAAAGGTTGGCCCGACCCTCTATGTAAGACAAGGCTACAAAGCCAAAATTTGACAGTGTAGTTGGTAGACTGTACGATATCAAGCATAATTATGGCTACAGAAATCATCACTCACGTATGACAAAACACCTCATAAGCACTAATTAATATTTGACCCCGAAAAAGAAAGTCACGCCACACAAATCACATATGTACCATGCATCCTTTTTCAGAGATGAACACTTAACATAGCAATAGTTCTTCACTAATAATTCAAAAAAAGGTACTTGTTATATATACAAAGCATATGACGTATGAGTAGCAAAAAAATCACCACATATAACTCGAAAGCAAATACCACACGAAACAAAGGTTTAAAAAAACCAAACACCAGCCATGGCTGCATCCCCTTTTAGAATGAGGTTTCCACGCCAAGATACTAGTTCACCAATCCCACAAACACCCATTCCAACTAAAGATCAAACCTTACATCAAGAGATATTTTGAAAAACCAAACACCAGCCATGTCTGCATCCCCTTTTTGATTAAGGTTCCCCCGCTAAGATACTGATTTAGCAATCCCACAAAAAGCCATTCAACATAACCCTAAAAACAACTAAAAATTAGACCTTACATCCATATTCACCTCAAACAACATAATCAAAAGCTAACAAATAACACGATTCTATAATGCAAAACCAAAACCCGAAAGAGTCGACCCATCCAATAATAACCCTAAAAATCAAACATTACATCCATATTTACCTCAACCAACATACTCAAAAGCTAACATACAACACAATTTTTAATTGAATATGGATGTAAAGTCAACCCAAAATCAAAACCCTAAAAAGTCAACCCATCGAATATAACCCCAAAATCAACCCTAAAAACCCACCCCATTCAAGATAACCCCCTCAAAAAACTATTGCAACCCTAAAACCTTAACTCATTCAATGTAACCATACAATAAAAACCTTAACAACTTAACCAAACCAATATAACACCCCCCCCCCCCCCCGTTAAAAAAATCAAACCTTGCATCTACAAAACCTCATAACAATCAAAGATAACACTAATCTGAACCCCAAATGCACAAAAACAAAGTATACCTTCAATAGAACATGATCCGACACAAAGAACATAAAAAAACCCGAAATCAAAACCTCACAAAAGTCAAACTTAGATATATCTGCATGTTGATAGTAGGTTCGAGGATTACGCACCCCAAGCTAACACATGTATGTGTCATCCGATAATGTGTGTGCAACATACAATTTCTTATATCTTTAAAAGACAAAACAAAAAAAAGCCCGCTAGCCTTTTATGTAAGTCAAGCCCACACAAGAGCAAAGAATAGGCCAAATCGAAACGACGTAGTTTAGATCGTCATTTGATACATCTTGTAACTAGTATACAAATTTAAATTTTAAATATATATTTTTTGCTTGTACTAGACTAGTAGGGTATTTGGGAGTGCGATTTGGAACTGTCTGCTTATTTTATTTTGAAAACGCAGTTAATCTAAAACTGGTGTAGATGTCCCAAAACGCGTTTTTATAAAAGCAAGTGGGGAGATGTTTTTGGGAAACGCAGTTTTGATAATTACTCTTTTGACCATGCTTTTTTTTATCAACGTCATATTTGTTGTTGGCTGTGACAGAGGGGGAAGAAACAAAATAGCGTTGTGGGTTGTTGGCTGCGCCTGGCTTGGTACTGTGTGAATGATACGAAGCAAAAGGGAGGCGATACAAACATACTAGTGTAACCATAACTATTTCTAATTTTAAATAGCTTCTCATATAAGTCCAACAATAAAAATTCATACTTTCTACTCTTTTATTATTTTAAAAGCCCATTAAAAAAATTACCATTAATAGTATATATGTCGGTTAAAATTGTTCACGTGTTTAAGAAAAATAAACGAGGAATGCTAGAACAACAAAAGGCTTTCAAAATATATTATATGTATAGATGATATTGATATTTATTAGATATGGACATAAAATATGTAAAGTTAGAATTTTAAAATATCTAATGATGTCTAGTTTGGTAATTTTACAAGTATTAGTAATTCAATAATCACCTTTGCCAAACTCAAACAACATAATCAAATCCAAACACTATATTTCAGAATCACGTTTTGTAAAACTGATTATCTAATTATCCGTTTTCAAAACGCGTAATATATTTTGAATAGGAAATCCAAAACATCCCCACAAGGAGTTCACAATATTGTATAGCACACGTCACAATCAACATTGCGTAACGAATTATGGCCCATTAAAAGATGTATATTGAATTGTTTACGACAACATGGTAAATAAGACACATCCATAAACGTAACCAGAGTAAATGTGAATTTGGCCAAATGAGGAAGATTACGCAATTCCTTGTCCACGGTATCAAAACATGACCATTTGAAAATGCATGGCACGACAAAATAAGTTTTTTTTTTTTTGGGGAGAATTACAAACATCCCCACGTACAATGCTACTAATTACATATTTTCCCCCAACTCAAGCTTTTTTAATTACAAATATACTCATTTAATATACACTTAATTCTCATATAATACCCAATTTTATCTATTTTAATGTAAATATTCATACACATAACCAATAAATCTTTTTTTCAAACTATCCATGTTCAGGAAGAAACCTTTTTACAAAGTATAATTACACATATTTGAGACCTGAAAAACATACATATTAGGTTAAATTCTACAATTAACAATTTTATTTTAAAAAAAGAAAATGAATGAATACCTTCTCACGGGCCATGGTTGCCAACTTTTATAAATCGCAAAAAAGAGAAAAACTGATTATCTAATTATCCGTTTTCAAAACGCGTAATATATTTTGAATAGGAAATCCAAAACATCCCCACAAGGAGTTCACAATATTGTATAGCACACGTCACAATCAACTTTGTAAAAGATGTATGCCCATAAAAGATGTTTTGATTGTTACGCAACATGGTAAATAGACACATCCATACGTAACAGAGTAAATGTGATGGCCAAATGAGGAAGATTACACTATTCTTGTCACGGTACAAAACAGGACCATTTGAAAATGCATGCACACAAATAGTTTTTTTTTAATATCTTATGTGAGATTATATATGTATTTTTAACATGTTACTTTTATGACTTCAGACCTTAAAAAAGGCATGACAAACTACAATAATAGTAAATTTTTCTGTGGTTTATTAAATTTAATCAAAAGTAGAATCTACTAAATATAGTGATAAATGCTAACTTAACAAAACTTTCTGTGTCCCAATTTGAATGGTAAACAAATTTTCTTTTAATTTTTATTGTATATTACAACCAATAAAAAGATTTCGAAATGTAAAAATGTTAATTTATCAGTCATCATCAGGTACACTACAAAATCCTCCCCACGACTCGGGCATCCCTTGTTACGCAACCGCCACACAACTCGTTCGTCAACCAATTTTACGCGTAACTCAGTTATGCAGACAACTGGGCATTTTTGTTTTGTGTTTAAGTGTATTGAGAGATGTGTGTTATGTTTAATGAACACATACCAATTTTTATTTGGTTATATATGTAGCCTTATCATGTTTGATGGTGAAATTGATGCTAGAAAAAAAACCGATGGGTTGTTAAGTTGATGACAACGTGATCACCGTTGCACCGAGTATAAGAATTCAAAATCTCAATTTGTTTTTCTTTTAGCAGCATTTCTATCAAACTAATGAACACATACCAATTTTTTATTTTAGTTTTATCTAAAAGCACATACGTAGTACTAAATAAAAAAATGATTTGCATGCCTAATGTGACAACCATGACTTGAGCAGGTTGGTCAAACCGTAGTGTTGACCTAAATGTATCTGTTGCAATGTATGGTTATGTGTTATACGTGTTTATATGTGTTTGTGTGGAATAAGTGAGATTTGATAATCAATCCATTGAGCGTGATCGTCTCATTGGAATTGGATTTTGTGTTGAATTTTGTGAAGTTCATTTCGTTCACTTTTGGTGACAAGGAAATGATTTCGATGATTGAAGTGGTTTCGCGTTAA
This sequence comes from Tanacetum coccineum, assembly GCA_026074375.1. Lineage (NCBI taxonomy): Eukaryota > Viridiplantae > Streptophyta > Magnoliopsida > Asterales > Asteraceae > Tanacetum > Tanacetum coccineum. The sequence continues at coordinate 55,890 of BQNB010024977.1, forward strand.
TTGTGTAAGTAATTATACGTATACGTATTTTTGTGTTAGTAATTTAAGATAAGTTTAGGTTTTGAGGGTTAAGTTAAGAGAAATGAGTTATTTGATGAATAAGACAAATTATTTTGGATGAAAAGAGATAAATTGTTTAGTGATATATTAATGCACAGAGTACTATGACATGAAGTTAATGAGTGAAAAAAACCTAGCTCTTTTCTTCTACTTCTCATAATGACAATTATGAAAATGAACAAATTGTAAGGGCTTATGTTATTGGTACCCCGTCATAAAATAACCGTTTGTAACTCTTTGGTTTTTTTCGGGTTTTTTTTTAATTTTAATTTTATTTTATAAGAATTTTGTGTACATCATAAAATTGAGAAACAAAAATTGGGAATGACAAATATAAAGTATTAACAGTCAAAAGTATGAAACAGTTAAAAAATACGGAAGACAACTTCGTTTTACTGTAAAAAAACGATACAAAAAGAATCTTAAGTACTTTTTAATACAAATTCAGTGGAAGCAAAAGGGTACCAAGAAGTATCACCTTTTGTAAAGATGTATTGTACTATTTTTATTTCAAAATTTATACGAGTACATACCACATGATGGAAATGAAAAGAAAACAAAAAAAAATGATGAGTGTGTTGGTAACTTGAACACAAACACGCATCGTGTGATGGATGACTTTCCAGCTTCAAATCTATGTAAAAGTCCCCGTCCACCTCTCTGCTCATTTCCCCTGAATATTATTATTTACCCTTTCTTTTATCTTTCCTTTTCTTTTCTTTTTATAAAAAATAAAATACCATATTCTTGAGCTAATATCTATCTATTCTGCTTGAGAATATTGGCGTTTCTATAAAAAAAGACATTTTTAGAGTAGAAAAGTTTTTTAAAAAGGTTTTGGCATTCGAACATATGGCTTATTTGTTCTTTCTATACTCGAGAAAAAGATTTGATGAGGGGCGGATCTAGCTTAACCACGAGTGTGGCACCGGCTACACATATTTTTAGACCGTGAGATGTAGAAAAATGTTTATAGACAATCGTCTCATCTACCGTCAGTATTTGGTGATGATTTTGTGCGTGATTGTTATTTTATAGTTTTATATATAGAAAGATTTAAAAGTTTGAGTAGTTTTTTTTAACATATAATCATTTTTACTTTTGTTATAGAAAATAGGATAATTGATAAATATGAGAAAATGTTAATATAACTTTAGAATTTTAGTGCTTACAAAATAACTCGCGGCTAATATTATGTTACACTCAACCATATTTTTTGAATCCGCCACTGAAATCTGGTACTGATTATAAACCTCTTTAAAGTAATTGTTAGCAAAATATCGTCCGTTAACACTAGAAGATCCGTAAAGAGAAATCTAAAATATTGTAGTATCTTTGTTTAGTAACTTTCGATTGTATTTATGTATTTGTCTTTCTCATTTCTTCCATAAATAATTTGGCAATAACTTTGAATTATTCATATTGGTTGGAATACCACAAGTTATTATTTTGATGTACATTTAAAATCCCACCCAACTATAATCCAATTTATTTTCCACCATAAAACTGTTGGGCATGACTTTCTTACCACCCACTTACTGACAAGGTATACACATGTGACATGATTTGATTTTTTTTTTCAATTTGAAGAAAATATAGGCAATGTGTTTTATCTATCAATTTGAGTGATAACATAGGATCTTCAAATATACATGACAAGGACAAGGCTAGCTCAATCCCATTCTTGAGCAATATCATATTCACAAGCAACATATACGTGTTGTTGGGAGGTGATTTGTGCACCATGTTTTTTTTGCCAGACACCACTAAATGACATCGATAATATACACAGTACAACACTGGTGATGCATAATTAGTGGTGTATGACTAAAAAACATGGTGCAAAAATCACCTCCCATACGTGTTATGGCCACATCAAGATGATAACATTACTTTATTTACTTCAAACATTCTGTTAAAATAAATAGAACAAAAAGTTTGGGTACAAATCCACGACACATATCATCGGTCATTTATGATTGGTTTTGAGAGTTTTGTTAAATTAATCAGTGCAACCGCAGTAGTGAATGCGATCATTGTTCACCATTATTGACATTATAGTGCGTATCAACTTACCCGGTATATTTATTAGAGGAATACTATAACTACTACATTCGTCATAAAATTATTGTTCACAGACAAAAAATATATAGCTTAAAGAAAATGCATTAATTACCGCTTTGATTTTTACGAAAACTAAAAAAAAGAGTTTTACCTTGTGATAATTAATTACTATTTTTATTATATTTGTAAATAAAAATTTGGACTTAAGGTAATATGGTAAACTTAAACGAATCCAACTTTTATTTTTCATAATAGACAATTATTTTGGACATACTAAAAAAGAAAGACGGACTATAAAATTGAGACGGAGGTAGACATGTAGTATATAAAGTTTATAAAAAGATTTTCTCAAAATAAGATATCCTCTAAAGTTTATATGAACTTTACCGTTCTTTCACAAAAATAAAGTAAACTGAGTAAACCCCACTATTATGTTTGTAAGAGAACTTTACCGGTAAAGTTCGTATAAACTCTAAAGGATCTTAATCCCTCAAAATAAGGTGTAGCAAAATGATTTATTAAAAAAGAATAGTTATTAAGTAAAAGAGAAAAAAAGTAGTCAAGTGTGATGACACATTATTATTGTGTGAAAGTTTGTTTGTGAATATTACGTGGATGTAACAAATTTCGTTTATTATGGAGTACTCCGTATTAGTTTTCGAGAGTCCAGTTAAATTAATTACTGTCACAGTGGTGGTAGTGAATGTGAACATTGTCAACTACTGCTACGTGCATATTACTCCCTCTGTCCTATTTTTATTGTTCATATTTTATTTTTGAGATGCCCCAATTTAATTGTCCACTACTAAAAATAGATAGGGAAGTTTGATCAAGTAAACTATATTATCATTGTTTGAAATTTTTATTACAAACTTTAAAGAAGACTAAAATTAATTAGCTAAGGGTAAAACTGTCTTTCTTTCAAAAAGTAAGAAATATAAAACAATATTAAATGCATTTTTTTATACTGTGTGTTTTTTGTCGGGAGACAATAATTTTAGAACGGAGGGAGTACTAATTTACCCTTATTACTGCTACCTCGTAGCTTTTATCCCATAATCCGCTAATAACTTTTTTTCGCTAAAATATACACCTTATACTCATATTCTATTTTATGAAAATAAATAAATGAGGAGGTGGACTCAAATTCCACACTACAAGCTCACCACTATCACACCGCAACGGTGACCATGAGTGACACCTTTTCCGCCATGAGTTTACCATGATTCATTGTCGATGCTTTTACGAGTTTGAATTGAATTTTTTTGATAGAAAGTACCAATTAAACTTGCATATCTAAAAATGTTAACTATTTAACAACATCTTCTTGTACTCATTGTGACGAGATAACGGAAGATGTAGCACACGTCTTGTTAAAATGCCTCGTAGCAAAGGATGTATGGACCGTTGTAATTTTGGTTGTTTATGTGACACACAAGGTGCTGCTACTGTTGGAATTTAACAATCAAGTTAACCATTAACTCATACGAGTGCGCAGCGGATAGATCTAGTCTAGCATATATAATTAACATACATTAAACACATAAGGAATGTAAAAGAGTAAATAGGAACATACCCTTGTAGACACCAGCAATAAATAGAAACCGAGAATAAGAAACGAGTGACTAAATGGCCACCTCTATGAGTGCTCACACAAACACGTAAACAAATACGTCCGGAGTGCTAGCCGTGCTTCACGTATACCCAAACACCAAGTGTAATAGCTTAACTATGGATCAATACCAAAATAAGCAAAAACTTAGTTCTGTCCGATATATAGAACCACCCGAGAAACAAATCTCTTTGTTGTCCGATATCGGACAACACTATGTCCGATCTGTGATTGTCTTTTGTCCGAGAACGATCAGAAAACAACCACAACGAAATCCAACGCTCGTCACGCCTTGACAAGCCGTATACCAGATAACCAGAAGTTGTTATATCACAAGGGGAATCACAAACAACTTATAAACACTAATCAGGAAGATCACAAGTGATTGATTAAATACTATGAACCCTAATTAGGGTTTATAGATTCGGTTGGACTAAGGAGAGGGGAAGAGTTTAATTGCAACTGATTTGGGAGTATCTTTGTTGTATATTTTCGTGTGTTTTGAGCTAGGGATAGGGA
>BQNB010024978.1:0-60143 GCA_026074375.1 Tanacetum coccineum
ACACGGTATGGAACAAAAAAGGAGAACATAGAAGTGTATTGTGGAACAACGTTTTAGAAAAGGACAAGCAACAACGACAAAAAAAAACTAGCGAATTGTTTTGTCGTGGAGGAAATACTACCGAGTAGTATTAGTGAAAAAAAACAAACAAAAGGTATTGAAGGTTGTTGTGGACACGGTTTGCAAGATAACCAGGAGAGAATAAGAGGAGAACAAGAACTTGTTCCTGGAGAGCGTTTTTAGAGTCGACACAAAAACAAACGACAACAACACCAACGACGACGCATAGAAGAGTATAAAGACTCGAAGAACAAGACTTAAACAATTAGGGGGGAAATGTTGCACTATTAATTGTATAAGTCTTATTTGTAATAACACAAAGCCAAAGGGTTGTTTGTGTTAGTTTGTTAGTTAATAACCGAATAGCGGTTAAGTTAGTTATAGCTGTTAAGTTAGTTAGAAAGGTAGTTATTTTCGGTTATGACTTTTACCGAATAGACATGATGGTTCGCATGGAACCTTATATATACGATGTACATGTATTGTTGTAAAGGTCGTGTCTCATGTTAACAATGTAACAAATTACGTTGTTGTTTATATGTGAACCTATTAATGCTTGTAATGCTTGTTAAACAATTTACTTTATGTATTATTTAAGTATGGGTCGAATTTGGTCAAAAGGCTCATGTAATGGGTTGGGTTAAACCCATATCCAAACAGCCTTTAATAGTCAGTTATTTAGTTATTCGGTATAACAGTTAGAGTCAGTTATCATGAAACGACACAATTTAACAAAGTCAACCATTGTGACATTTCATGATAACTGACTCTAACTGTTATACCGAATAACTAAATAACTGACTATTAAAGGCTGTTTGACCCAATTCGACCCATACTTAAATAATACATAAAGTAAATTGTTTAACAAGCATTACAAGCATTATAACAGGTTCACATTCTCCCCCTTAATGCTTTAATGCTAATCCTTTCATGCTTCCAGGTTCTATCTTCAAGTGATGATAACAAAGTCATCACTACTGCTTGTGCTTGTCTCTTTTCCTTGATTTATTACTTCATAGTTGCTTCCATTGTTGGCATCTTCCATGTACACATCTTCCCTTACAGTCCTGCTCCTTTTCCTTGGAGTCTCTTCAGGCATCTCTTCTACTTCAGCATTTATCTTTGCATCAACCTGTGGTCTTTCCTTTTCAGCAGTACCTCTGCAATTCTCTGCCACTTCTCTTGGTTCTCCATGCCTTAATCTCTTTGCTTCCTCGTAGTAAACCTGACCACTGCAATGGTTTATTCGGTACACTTCCTGACTGGCTTCATGATGCTCATTTGCCAAACCCAAAATATTTGCAACTTGGTACCATTTGTCATTAAAGGTTACATTCATATAACCACCCATTGCATCCACAAACTTATATAAGCCTAACAAATCAATCCTAATTACCCCTATAATTGGTGGTAATTCCCCTAGCACTTCTTGTTTTAAATATCCCATATAGAACCACTCAATCATTTCCATGAACTTCCCTTTCAATACTTCCCAATTCCCATAAACCAGTTTATCTATCTTTATCAAATCTAAGAATGCAATAAACCTTGGGAAAGTATTTACCTTCATGAAGTACAATGTGCCATTCATACTTAAATACTCACTGTCTACATAATCATGAACATCCTTCTTGTTCATTTTCAAATCTTCCATTCCTTTTATCAAAGAGCATATGCTTTCTTTATCCTCTTCTTTCATGGTGTTTTCTTGTTCAACTGCTTCTTCTATATCATCAAACATATACTTGATTCTGCACTTGTTGTCCCCATAAATCACCATGTATCCCTGCTCTTCTAGTTGATCCAAACTTAGTATGTTTAATGTAATTTCCGGTGTGAAAAGTACATTAGATACCACTATCCTTCCTTCATTTGTCTCCACAAACGCTTCTCCTACACCATAAGAAACAAGAAGTTTCTTTTCTTTTCCTTCTGTCCCTTCAACCTTGAACCTTTGTATCATCCTTTTAAACAAATGCTTCATGGGACTCATGTGTCTCTTATACGTACTATTAACAAACCAAATATCATTCCAGTTTCCTTGATCCGAACCCTCCACCATATATTCGGTGGTCACATGCGTTTTTTCTGGTTCATACTTGAGAGTTTCTTGAACTTTTGGTATTGTTGGAGTTGTCATAGTTGCTTCCTGAATCTTTGTATGAATCCTCTTGTTCGTACACTTCCAATAAACGTGCCCTCTCTTTTTACAGATATAACAACGTGCCCTCTTATCTTTCTTTGATAAGTCACTGGTCTCTCCTATTTGTTTGCGAGTTGGTTGTAATTTTGAGGAATTGTAGGACACAACTTCCTCAACCTTCTGCCTTAAAAACTATTTCCCTTTAGGAGATAACTGTTTTTTCTGGTTGGCCCAACGTGGGGTATTAGGGGGGGTTTCCTTTTGCACGTTTCTTTTGTCAAGAACAACTCTGGTATTCCTATGCAATTGCTTCGCCCAAGGATCAGAACATGGGCTCTGATACCAATGTTCACAGGTCCTTATGATGATTTCCAGGATCGATATATTAACAAGATTGACAAGAATTGATTCTAATATAAACAACAACGTAATCTGTTACATTGTTAACATGAGACACGACCTTTACAACAATACATGTACATCGTATATATAAGGTTCCATGCGAACCATCATGTCTATTCGGTAAAAGTCATAACCAAAAATAACTACCTTTCTAACTAACTTAACAGTTATAACTAACTTAACCGCTATTCGGTTATTAACTAACAAACTAACACAAACAGCCCTTTGGCTTTGTGTTATTACAAATAAGACTTATGCAATTAATAGTGCAACATAGACCAAGGGCTACATCAACAAGATCAGTACTTACATTGAAGCCTCTTCCTAAAATTGATCCTAAAGACAAAGGCAAGAAAGTACTTGAGGAAGAAGCTGAGTCAAATGCTAAGTCAGAGGGAGTTGATGAAGCTGAAAGAAAGTTTGATCAGCTTGCTAAGGATGAAGAAATAGCCAGAAAGGTGCAAGAGGATTGGGAAGCAGAAGAGGAAATAAAAAAGTTAGTTGAGGAAGAAGCTACAAAGGCTGATCTTATACAAGATTTTGATGATATTCAGGCTAGAATTAAAGCTGATAGACTTCTAGAGAGGAGAACGTTTAAGTTTAAGAGAGAGCTCCAAACTTTCTTTATGATACTATTGCTGCTCAAACGGAGATTCCTTGTCAACCAAGAGCTGCTACTACTCAGCGGAATTACACCAACAAGAACTCAGCTAAGAAACCAAATGATGACCTATTGAAGCTATGTGGAGGATAAGAGCTGTGATTTGAAGACAAGAACTTTGACGAATAAAGTTCTGTATAAAGGTTTAAAGGTTAATAAAGACTTAAATTGCTCTTGTTTGTACGGATGAGAGACAACAAATTAAGGAGAAGTCAATAAAATGAACTCTAAAGATTCCTAAAAAAAAGGAGAATAAAAGAAGAAGGTTTGTCAGTGAAAAATCCCAGGGAGAAGGAACAGCAAAGGTACTCGCTAAACAAGCAGTGCACAGTGCAGGGTACCAAAGGAAAAAAAGGATAAAAAAAAAAAAATAAAAAAAAATAAAACAAAAACCAAAAAATAAAAGGGTATGTGCAAGATTAAGATTGTAAGGAAACAAAAGGGGGGCCCAGACCACAACCAGATGTGATAGTGATGCATGAAAAGAAAAAGTTAAGGATTTTTCATTTCGATAATCCCATAAGATAGGTGAGATTATGGAGGACAAAATATTTTGTTTCTAAGTTGCACAAGGTTTCTTCACATGATGGGGATTACCTATTGTTCAGAGGTACTGGGCATTAGGGCATTAAACTATATTTAATTGAGGTACTACATCTTTTTGATAGGCAAGGATTTGTTTCATTTATTTTATTTGGTGATGAAGCAGGTAGTTCAGAATACAACTAGAACGTATTGCGTGATTCTTGGGGAGGATTAACGCTTATGATGGATCTGTCGACGAAAAGGATCAGCGTGCTTTTGACAATCTACAAGAATGGGAGCGATTTTAGTGGAGATGTATGACGCTTGTGGAGTTTGCATAATCGAAACTAAGGTTATAGGGAAGCTTCAATTACATGTAGTTGAAAGAAGTGTACATCTCCTCCAAGGAATTATTGCACAGAATGTTGATTTTGGCTTTAGAGGTTGAAGCGGGAAACGCTATTGTGCATACTATTTGGTCAGATTAAATTACGAACAGAAAATGAGATTAAAGATGGGAATGGATTGTGGAGAGGGTTGGGTGTTGGCTATCCACTATACTACAATGTCTTCATTCACTCCCCAGTCTAGACAGCCATGAAGAATTTACTATTCAAGAAGCAAACGGCTTATGGTAAAGACTTCAAATCCGTTCTATGGTTGAATTTACCAAAACTTTTAGGTTTCTCAAATCACCTTGCTTCACATGTTAAGAGTTGGTAAGTCCGGATCAAATACAGTTCCATGGCTAAAGACCTAATCAAATCTGTTGGATGTTGTAGTTGCTAAAAAAACTATAAGGTTATTAATGCCACCTGTTTATATGGCACATGAAGCATTGATAGTAAAAGCTCAAGGCTTTTGGTAAGACCTAAAATCAAAATCCGTTTGATAGTTGATGTTTACTAAGAACTAGGACGGTTCTCAATTCACCTTGTGTTTTCAATGAAGCATTGGCTATCCCAGAGCAAACGATTGGTAAAGAATATCCAAAATCCGTTAACGGCTAGTAGTGCAAAAGACTAAAAGTCCAACATAGTTGGACTGTTGCTGTGTTGCTGAGCTGATATGTTGCTGATAAAAAATGGTAGTGAGATTGTCACAATTAACAAAGAATAGATCAATATTTGATAGATTGTTTGGTAATGCCTCTCTGGTCATACAAGATGTTTACAAAAGAAACAGAAAGTTAAACCAAGTTCAAAATCATGTTAGGGTGAGGATTATTGGGATTAAGCATTCTAGACTTTAGTACTCCGTCTAGTTTATTGTTTAGTACCGTCGTTGTCATTTGTATTACAGACAAAAATGTTTAGTAATGATGTAGATAGTTAGTACGTTAGATTAAAAGATTTTTACGTTTTCGACGATCATGATGAAGATTATCCTTAGGAAGGTATGCATGGATTTTATACGCGTTTTTGTAAGCCTTAGGGTTTTTTAGTCTATAAAAGAATAGTTTTCAGTAGATTATAGTTATCTACAAGTATAAACTAGCGATCTATTAGCGATAGTCTTTAATTTGAACTAGGAGATTTCACTGTGATTAATATAAGTCTTTTGTGATTCGTAATACTTAGTTCCTTCTTAGCATTATTGATAAGTTTTTGATAATCAATTAGTGTTCAAATTTCAGTGTTTCATTATTGTTTGCTTAAAAAATATTCTAAGGAACATACCCTTTCAAGTAAAGGTTAAGATTATTCCAGTAACAGATTTCCAACATTTCATCAAAAACACTTGGTGTGCTTCAAAATATGACACTAACAACCATTTTCAAAGTGTGTATCTACTATAACGTGTCGGTTTTGTGTGTTTAATTGTTGTGTAAAGACTCGTAAAACATACAACCTACACCTCTTCATGATTAATGTGTTTCGTGATTAGTTGTTATGAGCTGGACAAATTAATACTGAAACATGACAAGAAATCAAGAAAATAAAAAACATTTACTTTCTTGAAACAAAAAATTGATAACATTTTTTTATTTTTTACAAATTAAAGAGAATTAAATTTTAGAAATTTTGGTGAAATCGGTTTTTTTATAAAAGTTTGTTGTTTGAGAGTTATGTTCATTTGAAATTCGGGGTGGTTTTTAAAAAACGTGAATAATTAGAAAATTTGATTGATGAAAATTATTAAATAATATTAATAGTCGGGTGTCGGAAGTTTTATTAAACAGGAAAGGGGCACATTGTCACTCCAAATATTCCTCCTTTTTATTTTAAAAACTTTATCTATTTTTATTACAACTATGCGTAAATCATTCAATGTTATCGATAGCGTGAGGGTGGCGTGGCCGGATGTCGAAGCTCATGCTTTGGAGATGGCGTATTTTAAGGCGTAGATAAAGCGGCAATATATTCTCGTATATATATATATATAAATATATATGTAATTTTTATATTCTAATTATAAGATTATGTAATGGACTGACCATATTTTCATATTACAAATGAGTTTACAAAAAATGTATTTATTAGTATTGTATTAGGGATCTGCAATTTAGGCAGATTCAAAAGGTTTATAAAAGAAATCGTTTGAGAAACTATTGTGTGTTCTTCTTAAGTACTGCCAACTAGATTCCGCATAGTTGACAGTATATCAGTGTTTCATTAAGGAATATCGATCCTACACTTATCAAATTATGAATATATACGTATATATACGTGTATATATACGTATATATAGGTGTATATATACGTGTATATACATATAATATACGTATATATACATATAAACCGCAACCTAAATAAATAATGAGGCGCTTTAGGTTTACAACAATGAGTGCACTAAATGCATATGGGATTTATAAATATACAAGGCGTTCGTACCCGTGTGTTGCACCGGGCTTGTTTTTTGAGAAAAATTGGACTTTTACGTATGAAGCATCGTATAACTTCATACATGTGGGGTAAAACAAAAGAGCGTTATTTCACCTTTATCGATTGCATTATTCTTACATTATGTGTATATTGTTAATTGACCATCAAATATACATTCTTTAATTATTTAAGGATGGATGTAAACACTTGTTTGTGATAACTTTTCATAATATGGGTAAAGGTTAGAAGTGTCTATTTATAGTTTGTAAGAAACCATAGGTTGTAAGTTTTTTACTTTTAATTTATTTATCTAATGAGTTAATTTGAAGTTACATATTACTTTTGTTTAAAAGATGTTAATATCAACTCTTGTTTTAATGAAACGAGGCATTCAGACATGTGCGATACACACGGGTTGTATTTACTTGTTCATTGCGTAATATTTATGTGAATTTTGCTTATATCAACATTTTAAGCAAAATTAATAAAATAAATGATGATCCAAGAGCGAACTTACTTTAGTTGTTTCAACTGGTATGAATCTAAAATTCACGAAGCATCTAAAATTTAAGAAGCATGAGACCTCGTTAAATAATGGCCACATGAGTAAGCATTGTGTGAGAGTCAGACAGAAATCCCTTTCAACTCTAATGATACGTTTTCTATTTCTATGTTACTCCCAGTCATGTCATATTGTACTACTGCATTTTGCCACACTACCTGAACACTAAACTGATATTTAAAATAATAGTACTAAAGAGAGAGTAGCTCAGTTCAAACTCTTTTGCATGTGTACAAAAATATTAACCAATAAAGGATTTCATACTAAATATCTAAAACTTTGTATTATCTGTATCATTAAAAAAACTTACTTCAAATCACAGTTTGCTCATTGTCTTTTAGCTTTCTAGCTGCCATTTTTCTCTCTCGTCTACAACAACCTGGTGTTGCTACTCTTGGTGTCGCTGCCATAGTTGCGACACGTTTTAGTTGATTACATTTCAATGGTTGATGTTGGGAAACCCTCGGTATAACGCATGTTTTTCGACCTCCTTCAAAACGGTTGAACAATAAATCACTCTGAATAAGAGTCATGTAATCTCTGATTATGTAGTACCTACAGTTGGATTTTCTTTCATGAACGTCTTGCGGAATTCCTCACTATAACAATAATAAGATGGCACTAATTAAGAGTTAAATACATTATAAGATGGGCAATAAAATTTCTGCTGCAAGGTCTGGTTCTAGCTATGTCGTGACGGCTACTATTTTTATGTTTTGGTATCTGTAAATTTTTTCTGTAAGATCAGGTTCTAGTTCTGTTTTGGAAATTGTATCTCTGTTCAACCCTTTTATCCATAAAACAAATAAACACGTGCATCAATCGTACTAAGTTCAACCCTTTTATTTAATCATGTTCCTATGTTCCGAAAATTGTAACTGACCTGATTGACCCATTGAGCACATCCTAAAAAGCGCGCAATTCCAATTGCAAGGAACTATGCATATAGTCAAACCGAGATCCTCATTTAAAAAGTTATTGTAATCATAAATATGATGAATGGTCGCATAGTCTAAGACTATGAGTTCTTGATAGCATATATACCTGCTGCTAACTCAGTTTTCATGGAACCTAGCGGCAATGCATCAACATACCCTTGGGGCTGCTGATATGGTTTTGGATGCCCCTTGTGTCCAATAGAAACTCAACATTGATTTTCCTTTGAACGTTCAAAGATACGCTCTTCCAGGGTATCTTGGAAATGGAATCACATATCTCATTTTGTCAATTCCAGTAGCGAAAAGGACCATCCTTTCGAAATCTAAACCAAAGGCGCTATACTCCACAGTTCTATAGTAACGAATGTCTCCCAAACACCCCCTAAAACTTACAACCATGCCGCTACTCTCCATAATTCCACTAAGCTCAGAAGGCAGTCGTTTGATCAAATATTCATGGTACATAGTTTTGTACTTGGTTTAAATCAGAGCACACTATGACACGTCACGATGAGCAAGTATATCGACAACTGATGTAGTGTCACAACCACCTCCTGTATATACACATATTGTACATTCTTAATTGTCAATGATCAAATATAAAAAACTATGTTATTACTTTACAGTCCCTATAATAAATGGCCTGCCATTTTGCTAAATGATAACATCAGCGGGTGTTAATGATCTTCAAGGTGACTATACAATTTTTAAAAATTATCATTTCCAGTGCACTTATTTGTCTTGAAAAAACACTGTTCCAAATTGGCCTTATTTGTATATACCAAACTAGCCCAACTTTTTATTAAAAATCGCTAACTAACATTATGCCAAGCAAAGTAAAAGCTAACTTAATTTTTGTCCCAACGCCTACAATTGTCCAAGGACTTACTCGGGTAACAATCTCCTGCTAGCAAATCCTACTTAGAGTTTGTCCCAGGAAAAAAGTGTTTAGGTTAGGAACGTGCCCAAAGACAGAATCGTCAAACTATCCCACTGATACATTTCATTATATACAGAATTAAAAGCAAATTTTTAAATAGAAAAATTAACTAGTAAATGCTAAAGAGAAAATAACCGACAGTTCAAGGTAGAACAAAATGAAAATTACCTTGGAAACCTTACCCTCCATCTGGAACCTGCAGTTTCTTCTGTTAAAAATGCCCCTACTTTTTTATTTTAACTCACGCCTAATGTTTCACCCTCACTTTGAATTTGTCGAGGAAAAATGTTCCCTCAAAAGTTGTTCATACCTTTGCTGTTAGTAAGAAAATTATATTACAAGTACACATTAAAGTTTAATCAAGAATTGCCTAAAGGGGTCATTACAAGGGGGTTTAGGGTTTTTAACCGGATCATTTTAGTGTTTCTGTCCATATCTGATAACTTTTATTTATTTAGAAAAATGTTATTGTTACAATGTGGATATAGAAAAACAAATACCTTCTGTTACAAAAACAATGGCTATTACAAAACCTAATTCAATCAAACAATAAAAACGTTTGACACATTTCCTAGTGAAGTTTCTTGATTTGTTTTTGTTTCAACTACAGTTTTCTAGTTATATGACTTTTTTGACTAATTTAATCACAAATAGTTTTATTTTACATCAACAATATCAAATTAAACATTAGTAAAGGGATGTCCACCGCTCCGAGGCTTTTTAAGACCCAGGACCAAGTAACCTACTGTTCTAGCAAATTACTATATTCCAATATAAATTTTGAAGACCAAATTTATATAAAGCATGTAACATTGTATAGAACATACACAAAAAATAGCAAAAAAACCTGTATCAACCAAGAAAATCCCACTCGACCAATTAGCTTAAAACCGATTTTAAAGGTAACGCGTTGGTTTGTTTGTTTTTATTTTTTTTGGGGCTATGCATGTTAAGCCAAAAATTCAGTACAATAAAAAAGTTTAACCGTGTAACCTGAACAAAATGTGTTTTTTTTTTTATAATCAGTAAGTAAACCTGACAAAGAAAGTACAAAAAAATACTTGGAAACCCACCATCAATATGTATAAAAGAGTTCCGCCAGCCATTTCCAATCAAATAAATGGATATCAACCGCAATATTAATATGGCCCTATTAATGTATACATTAAAAACCAAACTGTGGAAGAAACATAATGAGTAAAGCAAATCCCCTAAGGCATTCTTTAATCCGTACTGGTCATCTTATGAATAGGATAGGATACTGGACCAACGGAACATAATCATACCAATGCCAGTATTTGTGATTAACACAACTCACCTCTAGTTTAACATTTGTCCCACAAGAATTTTAAGAAAGACCACAAAGAAACCCAGATTTTTAGCAAAAATTTTTACATTGTAAGGCTAACAAAAGAATACTACTATTTCAATAAGACCAAAAAACAAAAATAAGCCGCAAGGCCGACTATGTAAGCTGAAACAAACATCCCGAATATTACAATACAAATGGCAAGAAACATACAATCCATAAAATTAGCTTATGTGTAATGATGAGTAAATATGTTGTACCTTGATAAAGAGTGTCCAATCAACTGATGTATGCTTTCCTTCGTAAGCCAGGTAACTATTAATGAATTGTAAACAGCAGCTCTAATTCACACAATCCCGTTTTAATACAATAAAACTTCCATTTAATAAATTGTATTCAGGAAATTTCCAATTAATCCTTTTAAAATATAACCCTTCCTTTTTTAAGAAAACCGGAGGAAGTATCTTTCCTTCAGTAGCAAAAATTTCTTGCACTTCGTACGTGGCCAGCACCACCTGCCAAAATGGCCAGCACCACCTGCCAAAAGAAAAGGAACTTTAACATCAACATGATATCTCGCAACTTTTTTGAACTTTGGCAAAGTAGATTTTCTAATAGTTTACCTTGTGAGCAGGTAATTCAAGGTCTATAAAAAAGTCAATATTATGATGCAACAACAAAGAAAAAGGATATATGTTAGTTCTGGTATGACATTCTAAAACAAACACATAAGTTTCAATCAAATCTTACCAAAAGTATTGGGTGGAATGCAAGATCATCCATGGTGATTTTCAAGGCGTCGATTCAAGTGGGTTAGGGTTGATTTAAATGGCTGAAATCATGATAATGAAATAATAAATCAGGGGGAGAAGAAGAGACTCAATATTAAAGATGGAGAGAAGAAGGCTCAAAGGTTTTAATGGATACTAATAATAAAATAATGAATCAAAGGAGGGAGGAAGAAGAAGAGACTCGATTTTAAAGATGCAACATTGATTTGTCTTTATAAACTTCTAACTGCGTCTTGTTTCTATAGGCAACAGGGTTTTGTACATGGGGCTATCTGGGTAATACAAACCTTTTAATGATTTAAATTGACGAGAAATTCTAATAAGTAGCGATCACCAATGCTCTTTTCAATCAGAAAAGAAATTAGTCTGCAATTGTGCGTACCTTTGACACGTGCAAATTACACAATTCAATGAAAAGAGATATGTCCACGCATTGCCATTGAAAGAAACCTACTCATGCTTGGGTTCATGGTTAGTCCCTTTGTTCAAACACATGTTTAATCGTCCCTGTCAACCTGCAAAATAAGGAAACATGCAATCCTCTTAGCTCCACTATGCCCAATCAAACTGACAAAATTAAGTCCCACTTTCTCATATATACTAATCAATTGTGACGCTTATGCACAATTCCCTCATATTACATCTAGACAATCCATAAAAATACAACAATATACTATGAACGCTGGGACTCAAAACCAGCATGACCTTCTAGCTACTATTATTGCTTCCCACCTTTATTAATGTTCATTTATTATGACTATAAGTTAACCCAGTGTAATTCAAAAAAAAAATTCAATATGTTCACTGTCTAACTTATCAAACTCTAAACCCATGTTTCCAACCTTATATACAGCAAAAAGGAATCAAAATACGTATACAAGAATGAATAGAGGTAGAGTTCATCAGAACTTCTCTTCATACGTTTATACCATATGTGTCATTATACTCAAATGCAGGTACAAAGAATACACAGAGAATTACTCCATATCTGTCAGACTCACTTTAAAAATCTGTAAGAATTCATTCAAATACCACTATAAGACATGATGGAAGAGTTCAGAGTTACCCTCAACCAACAGAACCAACAAAAATGAATCACACTCCATATGCAACTATGAATAGAGGTAGACTCCACCAGAAGTACTTTTCATACCTTTAAATAAAAAGTGTCATTATATTCATATGTCTGTTTATCTTACAGATAAATAGGACAAAGACAGAATTACTCCATCTATATCAGACTCTCTTAAGAAATCTTTAAGGATTCATTCAAATACAACTATTAGGCAGGACATAAGAGTACAAAGCTACTGCGGCCTAATAATAACAGAAACAGATGCAGGTTGCTTAGGTAAACATACATTCTCTTAATGGACAATTAACAAACAATTTGTATAAACCTAAATCTATTTAAACTATTCTTAACATTAAACGCGCAGGAATACCTCCATTGCCACTTTTAGATATTACTACAAACAATATAAACCAAATAGCAGGACCTTCAACCTCCAAATATGCACATACCCGCCAAACAAGAAGATCAACAGGTGGTCATTGTACCTAATTTCAGGGAACCTAAATTCCTTTAACAAACTATTATCCTTACACCAAATGGTTTTTTCCAAAAATTCTAAATTCATAAGTATGAACTATATTTCAGGGCCACTTAGTCTATGTGCAGGTAGAAAAACTCAAAAAAACAACATTAACTCTGCAGGTAATTTTAAAGGCCACTAATACTTTTTGTGATTCAACCATTTAGCATCCTGTTATATTTGATTATATACCTTAGGTTGCAAAGTAAAACAATACAACAGGGTCCATTATGGACCCAATAAAACACAAACACCAGACCCTTCTTTACATACACAATTTTATACATTTCAAGGTGTACCTGTCACTTACCATAATATTGGCCTGCCTTCACATCAATGCCGTAACTGCCATGCAACAATGTGGTACGAAGAGAGAGAGGAGAAGTCTAAAACGGCTGCCAATCCAACTTTCTTGCTTTGCGGTCAACGAGGTAAAGTGCTACTTCCCATTTTCAAAGGTACGCCTCCACCATTGAACAACCTACTCAACTATAATCACCCTGCAACATCAAAGTTCAGAGATCAAATTAGAGTTTACAATGGCATGTTCTGTTTATCGTCATTTGGTGCCAAAATAGAACACTCAATTAATACAAGGAGGCCCCCTATACGTTTACAATAAAAGGATAAAACTATCATCGAATTGCTTCCTAAAGAAGGAATTCTGCCAAAATTTACACAACTCTACTTTTTTGACACTCACAATGAAGTCAGAAATCGCAACAGGAGCTTTCAAAACAATGACACAAGCTGAACCCGTAATAACCAAATAGTCTAAAAGTTTAATCCAGATGTTTGAATGAGTATAGTTCAGATGCAAAGGCATTTTAGAATTGCAAGAGATTGTTGCAACACACTAATAACGAAGACTTTTCCATGCTACGCCTACATGCATAGGGAAAAAACGCCCTACAGTACCACGCCCCGACAGTCTTTCCCACACGAGATAACGTTGTAAACAGCAAAAGATAAAGGGCCGAAGCCGTATTACAGAATTACATCCATCATACTGGCACTCCAATACCCTTGTTGTTTCTGATAGGGAATATGGCTTCCATGAGAAATTACCTTATCACAATTAATTACAGCACCCAGAAAATAAACGAGGATTTGTAACTATAAAAGAATACTATTCTTACATAATTCAACAATGACCCAACCAGGGTACTACATTATTGACAGGAGGGATATTATTCCAACATTATTTTGTGGATGCATACACCGCAGTTGAAGAACAAAGGCTGAAATGTACAATAGAATAAACAAGACCCACGCCCGGTAGATCTATATCATAATCTTTGTGACTCAGTTACAACGCGGCGACACAATGCGTCAGGGCATGGTAAAAGGATTGTGTTGGTCACCCAGACTTTTAAGGGAATTCCCAAGTATATATGAATGCATAATTATCAGGATCAGATTAAGGGCTCTATGTCGGGCCTACGACAATCCAGATTGTTTTATCACGTTCACATCGAATCCAAAATGGCCTGAAATAGCCGAAATGTTGGCTTATTTCCCCGGCCAAAAAGCACATGACCGACCAGAAGTAGGAACACGCGTATTTAAACTAAAGATAACTGAGCTCTTAGATGACCTGGAAAAAAAACACGTGTTTGGCTAATCTGAAGCAGGTAGTATAACTAACATCTACCTCTCAAATAACCTATTGTCCACAGTACAGTTAAGATATAGCTAAAACTATTATTACACTGATCTTGCAGTCGTATATGTCATAGAATTCTACAAGCGAGGCCTACCACACACACATATCCTCCTCTGGCTTGAAGAGCACTCAAAATGCAGAACGTAGTGAAATAGATGATATAATTTATGTTGAACTTCCATCTCCAACAGATGATCCCGCTGGCTATAAAGTGGTGACTGAGTATATGCTACATGGCCCATGTGGAAAAGACGCGAGATATACAGCATGCAAAAACGATGGCAAATGTTCAAAACATTTTCCAAAGTCTTTTTTGGCCGAAACGTTCCTTGATGAAGAAGGATACCCGCATTATCGTCGAAGGGATAACAAGGTGACTATAAAAAAAGGAAATTTCACATACGATAACAAGCATGTAGTCCCTCACAATCGTTATCTGCTGCTCAAATACAATGCACATATCAACGTAGAATGGTACAACAGATCTAAGGCTATAAAATACTTATTTAAGTATTTAAACAAAGGCCCAGACAGGGTGACCATTGTTATCCAATAAAATGTCAAAAACGACAACACTTTGACAACCGAGCACATTTCAAAGGTGGACAAAATATAAAACTATCTCAACTGCCAATTTTTAGCTCCATGTGAGGTAGTGTGGCGTCTCTTTTCATTTGATATCCACTACTCATATCCAACGGTCATGCAGCTTAGTTTCCACTTGCCTAACCAAAACGCAATAACATTGCATAATCTGCTCTATTACAAAAGGAAGGTATCGATGTCACAATGTTCACAGATTGGTTTGAATTGAATAAGCGTGACCCCGCAGCAAGAACACATACCTATGCTGATATTCCAAAACACTATGTTTGGCATGAGCAAAAAAAACTTTGGCTACCAAAAAAACAGAGAAAGTGCATAGGCATGATTGTTTATTCAAGCCTCGCTTCCGGGGAACGATACTATCTTAGAATGCTGGTTAATGTAGTTAGGGGAGTCACTTGTTTTGAACACCTAATGATGGTAAACCATAGGTTGTATGCAACATTAAAAGAAATCTGTTTTGCATATGGCCTTCTAAATGATGATAAGGAATGGACAAAGGCTCTTTCAGAAGCAAGTCTGTAGGCATTAGGACCACAACTGCGTGACATATTCATTACAATGTTGGTATTATGTGATGTAGCCAAGCCACTAAAACTATGGGAAACAAACTGGCAGGCTTTATCCGAGGATATACTACATAAAAACGGAAACTTTATAAGTATCCTGAGTTACAGCTGACGGATGAACAGATCCACAACTATTGTCTAATTGAAATACAAGAGTTGTTACGCAGATTTGGTAGATCCTTAACGGACATCAAGGATTGCCACTACCTAACCCAAACTTGCTAACAAACATGGACAATCGTTTGATCTGGTAGGTATTGGATTTTGATATAAAAAAGCAAGGCTAAACATGAACAGCTTCATTCACTCTTAAATCCCGAACAACGATTGATTTATGAAGACGTTGTTCAATCAGTCCATCATAAGAAATGCAACTTTTATTTTATTTATGGATCGGGAGGGACCGGAATACTTTTTTTTATACCAGACTATAATCTCAAGATTAAGATTAGAACGAAGGATTGTACTTGTGGTTGCTTCTTTAGGTATGATATTCCTTAAAAACTACCTACTTTATTATAGACATGCACCTACATCCCAAGAATCATCGAAATTGGTAAATAATTAACAACATACACATTTGTCTTAATAATTATAGGAATTGCTTCATTGCTCCTCCCAGCGGGCAGGACCGCTCATAGCAGGTTCATTATTCCACTTGACCTAATTGAGAATAGCACGTGCGGAATAAAATAAAACACATAGTTAGCATAGCTAATGCAGGAAATACAGCTTATAATTTGGGATGAAGCCCCAATGACTCAACGCTATGCTTTTAAGGCATTAGACATAACGTTGAGAGATATATTAGGGTTCAAAAACACGAAAAAAAGAAACCAAATCTTTGGGGGCATGACCGTCTTGCTCGGAGGTGACTTTAGGCAGATTCTACCAGTCATTCCAAAGGCAAAAAGACCAGAGATAGTCCAGGCTTGCATAAACATATCAAAACTGTGGAATTATTACAAGGTTTTCACACTAACACGCAGCATGAGGGTAAATGAGTATTGTGCAAATGGGGAGATTGATACTTCGAAACAAGAATTCAATAGCTAAATTTTAGCCGTGGGGGATGGTACTTTACCAACAAAGATGAAAGAAGGGGAAGATGAGCCAACATGGATTGATATCCCCAAAAAATTCCTAATAAAATGCTGGGATTCTCCAATTCAGCAGATTGCCACTGAAACATACCCGGATTTTACATCAAGGCAAACTGACGACGAATACCTAAAAGAGGGGGCAATTCTAACTCCAAGGAATGATGATGCCGAAGCAATCAATGAGTTTATGTTTAAACAATTATCGGGGGAACCAGTCACCTACTATAGTGCTGATGAAATCTGTAAGGCCTCGACGAATAATATATATCAGCATCAACTATACCCTATCGAGTTCTTAAATTCATTAAATTTCCCCGGTATGCCACCACATGCCTAGTGCTTAAAAAAAGAACTACCAATCATGCTCATATGAAATGTCAATCCAAGCCAAGGCCTATGCATTGGAACTAGATTGATCATCACTGATCTAGGTCAATTTGTTATTCGCGTAAAAATATTAACTGGCTCACATATTGGCGACGAAGTTCAAATACACAGCATCATACTCACATTAACTCAGTCAAAATGGCCTTTTATGTTGAAACGGAGATAGTACCCCGTCAAACCATGCTACGCAATGACCATTAACAAAAGCTAGGGATAGTCGCTGAATTATGTAGGATTATATTTACCAAACCCCGTATTCAGCCATGGTCAACTT
Organism: Tanacetum coccineum; assembly: GCA_026074375.1. Lineage (NCBI taxonomy): Eukaryota > Viridiplantae > Streptophyta > Magnoliopsida > Asterales > Asteraceae > Tanacetum > Tanacetum coccineum. The sequence continues at coordinate 17,357 of BQNB010024978.1, forward strand.
TACGTGGCTCTATCTAGAGTGACAAGTCCTAAAGGGCTAAAAATCTTAATGATAGAAGACGCAAACAAGGAACTCAAAAATTATACCCGAAACATTGTATACAGGGAGACATTCAACAACCTATGTTAACCAATCTACTTATACTTTCCTTATACATTACATTTTCCCGTTATTCTGATTTACTTATATCAAGACTTATGACATATCTAGCGAACACAAACTGACAACTAACTTATACAGTGCCTTGATTTTACACAATCCAAAACTTTCGTAAACACATTCAACTAATCATTAACTTCATTCAAACTAGAAAATTACATAATCATCTAGAATCTTGACATCCAAGTATTTCAATAGCATAGTCTCATTTCATTAAAAAAAACCCAAATTTCCTAAACATCATCCAAACCAAACAGCCACATTATTCAGACAAAACAAAACTGACCACCCCTAAGCAACGGACCCCAAAGAAATCAAGAATCCTGACAAAATCCTACGCCTTCTCTTCCACATTAGCCAAATAACCATCCTTAAGACACACCCCGACCTGAGCACGGGCTAATAATTGTTCCAAATCACCAAGCGTCATAGAATCACGCGCAACAATCTCTTTCATATTCTCCAAAGCCCTGACTGCATCTCCCTGCTCTTCGAGTCCCTCCAACTCAGCCAGCCTACGCTTCTTACTCAATGACACCCGAAGTGAACAACAAAGTTCACGCATTAATGCTGCAAAAGATGCCTCTTCCTTACGCGCTTGATTAAACACACCTTCATCTTATCGGGCAGACGAAAAGATTCAGCAACTTCGCCTAACTTATCCAATATAAAAAAGGGGCCCATAGATAACAAACACAACTAAACCAACACAGATATAAGAATGATAAAATAAACTTCAGCACAATTCAGCTTTAAATAGGAAAACTTCAATGACTTAAGTCTTCAATTAGAAACTCAGGAGGAATTATAATCATTAAAACAACATTTAGGCCATGGTTATAAATGAAATACAAAAAAAACTAAAAAGATTTTGTAACTCCATTGACAGTTACAAGCCCCAATACATTTCAGTCAAATCCCAAACCAAAAACTAATAGCAACCTAAAAGATACAAACAAATGAATTACACATTTATAACCAACAAGCATAAAACGTTCCAACAAATAAAAACACCACTTTTCAATAACACAAGATGCACTCACTTGCATCAAAACAAACATACTCGCATAGCCATACGACTGAACATAAGGCGCAAAACACGCACATAACTCACAAACATTCTAATTCCAATTCAAACCCACTTAACAAGACATAATTAGAAACAAAGACATACATGTAAACGAGCGGTTCAGCAACCTTCAGAACTAGCTGCCTAATACAACCTACAATTCACTAAATGACCGCACCAATCGCTTATCATAAACAACCCTGTAGCAGAGGGAAAAAATAGATGTTACTTGGCTACAAACTACAAATTCTCACATTTTATTAACATTTGTAACCAAATTGCAGCACGCCCTATAATAATATCTCCTAACACAATACCTAAGGGGGGGAGGAAACATCCACAACCAAAATTCAAACACAACTCAATCAGCACATATCAGACCACCAACAACGTTCTAACCGCGACTACACATATCAAAGATCAAAAAATAATGCAACTTCACCATAAATCCAAATATACTTCGCTACTGTCATACAATATGAACAAACATAACCAAAAAAGTGTACTTCAATCGATTAAAACCTTTACATCATTATACGAATTTTAACCTTTTAAACATCTCAAGAACATAGTAATGTTTGCTTTTAATGCGGTATCTGTAAATGAAGCTAAACAACGACAAAGTTTACAAATGGGATAATAATTACTATTCACACATGTAACACAAGAATCGCCAACTCTCTCAAAAAAACAATATATGTTTGTACTGTGAATATACTCCTATCATAGGGCTAACTAAATCTTTGCCTGTTATTCTATTTCCATTGAAAATTGCAAAAATATAGAAAGAACAGATCACTCGGTATAACCAAAATTTAATACCAGCTGCAACTATATACACATTCATAACATAAATAACATAATCATAACCATGCTACATAATTAAAAAACACAAGCCTTTAACTTAATAGCATAATTTCATATTATAAAATCTTTATAACATCTATCTATACATATCCAGAACAAACCATAACCTTCAAACAAAAGATACTACTTCAAAAGAAACACAAATTACTAATAACATAATCACCAGACCAGCTTCAAACATCATCTCCAGTACCATCCAAGATCTCTACATTATTCTCTAGGGTCTCAATCTCATCCAAGGCCTCAACAATCACATCATTCAATGCCACCAGCTTAGCCTCTTTACCCCTCTTAGCATCCTTGGTGGCCAACAAACTGTCATGGACTTCTTCTTGATCCTCCATCGGTTGAAGTTTGATAATCAAAGCAGTCATTTGAGCAACACAATCCCTAGCAGTAGCAGCTTCGTCACGCATACAGTTCATAAACCTATGGCTCTCAGCAACCTTTTGTACTAAGAAGAATTTCATAAACCTTGGAGGAGCAGTTTCACCACTGAAAGAAATGAGATCATTAGTTACTCGCCTTGCGATCATGTTTGCAGGTTCCTCACCAGCCATTGCAAAAAAACAGAAGTGGATTACTAACACAACTTTGGGGAAATAAACAATTGATGACACAATGGTAGAAGCAATTGAAGAAAGATGAGTTGATGAAATGGGTTAACATGGGGATATATAAACGAAAATGAATGGTGGAGATTAAACCCCATAGCATCATTACGATGGAGCACTCAAACGGCGATATAACACCTAGAAATTTAATACCGGTCATTCACATACACTGTGGAGAAGTTATAACAATCAATTCCCTCCGATCTACAAACTTAACCACCCATGTTTCTAAAACACCCGAACTAAACACCCACACTCTATAAAAATAACAAACTAAACCCCCTATGACACACAAACTAAACCCCCAAACACTATAAAAATAACAAACTAAACCCTTCATAATTATATTAAACCAATAAAACAACCTTAAACTACATTTTCCATTACAATAAAAAAACCCAATCATAAACCGATTTATATAAATAATGTGTATTACATATTTCATGCCCTCCTCAAATGACTAAATTAACTTACCCCTCTTTCATAACATCAATACAATTGATATAACCTTCAATCTATAAAAATAAGATCCCAATTAAATACCCAAACCAAGCCCAGGGCTAGCTAGTGGATGACTTAATCGATGACGATGATTATGTTGCTTCTTATTAGAACCAACTAACAAAAAACTTAGACATGAATAGTTCACAGAATCATTATGTAATCAACCATTATATGCAATCCTGGGCGAAAACATATTAGATACAACCCTTGTGCAGATCACGGGCCATCATATAACAGCAGAACCATTGGCATTCATCTTAAAAACCTGGGGTTTTGGCACTTGAATGGCTTCGATTTATGTTACTGATGCATTAATAAGGTATCGAAGTTGTAATTGCATTATAACAGCAGGACCTTTGAGATGCTTGTATAATTCTTCCCAGTTGCTTAAGCATTGATTTGCAGCATTCAATTATGTTTATAAACTTCTAACTTGAACTTGTTTCTATACGCAGCTTCATTTTGTATAATTGGCTATCTTGGTGAGACAAACCCTTTCATGATAAGATTCAATCCTAACTATTAATAGGGAGTATTAATGACTTTAATGTTTTATGATTTTTCATGTATATTTCGTTTGCCACAATTTTGAAAAGATTGAGAAACCATCCGCCTGCATATAAGGGTTTGTGTGGTTATAGCATTCATGGATTTATAACAAAAAAGAATACAAATAATCTTGGGCATATGAATGGTTTATGGACTTCTATAAATCACATATGCATTTCTTGATACCACATCACATGTATATGAAATTCTCCAAAAGCATCATGATACTCTATGTGTTGTAGATGAGGATTTAACATCCAATCGATTTGATCAAGTTGAAATGGCCAAAAAGCATCCTTCAAGTCCCTCAATTTGAAATGGCCAGAGAGCTTCGTAACGAGCCTTTAGTAAAAGTTCAGTTTTAAAAGCTTGTTAATGACTGAAATTTATAACAACACACTTGATGTTGAGTTATAAGTTTTCTTTTAATCATTTCTAATAGCATGCAAGAGGTTTGCATTGTGTATTTTTTCCATTAGTAGTATAACTACTGGTTCTTATGTTGTTCCAAGATGTACAAAAAAAATAACTACTAGCTCTTATTTTGTTCAAAGATACACACGAAAAACTAGAGAGCATTTCTATTCTCCCCTAGCATACTCACATACAAATTCTGTCAAAACTTCAGGCAAGTTTGGTCACCTCTGGCACGTTGTACCTTGGGAAACAACCATGGTAATTATACATAAAATTGTTTTTAGAAAATCGCGTTCAACATGAGTTACGGTCACTTATGCTTCATTTTCATTTAGAACTGTATCCTTGCTAATCTACACTGTTGAGGTAAATTTATGTGGGCCTGTTTGGCTTAGCAACTGGGCCTCAATCTTTGTGAATGTCTGACTAAGCTTGGCTCCTTCGAAGGTTGCTCATTCATATCCTAGCTGAAATTAAGAAAGAACCTGTTAGCTCGCCCCGAGATTTTAGTCCGAGACCAACTCTGGCGTAAGAGTAAGTATAATGGTTTGAGATAATTGCTGAGAGAAATGTAAACGGAGAAGTATGGTTCGGAGTGTGTGTGTTTCCCCGTCCCGAGGGAATGGGCTTCCCTTTTTATACTATTCAAGTCTTACCAGACGACACGAGAATATTGGTTGTCGTCTAGGGTCAGCGAGGCAGTCGCTGGGTTGGTACTTCCACTTTACTTGCTGCCCTAGTTGTCGTTTATGTGTTAGCCTAAGGATAGTGGTCCAGACTAGTACGTTATTCTGTTGGGCTGTCTTTAGGTTTTGCTCATCCGGCGTGGCACTAGTGACTCCGGACCTCATATGTCCTTCGACATACCAGCTTCTCCGGGGTACGCGTCTGGCTTAGGCCGTGCTAGTTTAGCAATGGTAGCTAGTCGTGTTTCTTCTTCAGAGGCCCTGAGGTAGACCATACCTCATCATACACTTACTGGTGAATGTCTTTTTGTATTGAACACTAGTCGGTGTTACTCTTTTTCAATATAAACGGCATTCCTTTACTACAATCTTAAAATAATTCCACGCGCATTGTTTAAATAAGAAGAAAATGATTTCTTTCAAAGGGGTTTCCTAATACCTTGTGTGGGACAGCCATTAATTTGATTGTTAAACAAACTGTGTTAATTCATATCTTATGCAAAAGTATATTTGAAAGTGTGCTCTGCATAATTGCTTAAAATTTTCTCCTCCAAACACTCCCTTATAACTGTGTCCAAACAGCCACTCAAAATAGTCCTTCCAAACAGCCCCAAACCAGTTTTTTAGAACGCCTTTGCTGCACTTGTTTTCTGCCCAAAGAGCCCCTAAAAAGGTCCGTCCTCTGCACATTTTTTAATTGTTGAATTTTCAGCACAAAATTTTTAAAAACACTTTACACTTTTAGTTTCTATTTTTATTTCTTTCTTTTGTGCAAGTTTATGCCGGAAATTTTGCACATTATAGCTATTTCTTTCTTTCGTGTCAAACAACGTTTAATCATAAATGGTAACTGAAAGCAGACTTGCGAATGAAAAAAAGCAACATTATTGAGCTCTGATCATATTTACACGCAAAAGAGTATATACATGACGTTGTGGTGTGGGTGTGAATTGGGGTTCGGGGAGATCATCGAAATCGAAACCCCGTTTGCGTTTTTTATTTTAGATAAATTAGTTTTGCCATCACAAGCAAGATAACAAAAGATGTTAATTTGCTTATTAAAACAGCTAATTTGTTCATTCCCTTTGCAATTTAATTGCTTATAAAAATAATAATAAGACTTATCGCATTCATCTTGGGGTTCAGGAACAATCAAGGGTTCAAGAAAGGGTTAAGATCCTATCCACGGGGTTTATAACACGCGAGAATGTCCTTTAACGCTACATTTTATAAACCTTTTGGCCAAAGTGCAAATAAATAAATAAACCTTTTACTTAAAACCTTGTGACATAATAGGTCCTTTAACTCTTTCATTTTGTTCATTTCTTACCCTTTTTTATTATAAAAATTTCTCACTCTTGTTTATACTTTCAAATTTGGTTAGCTTAACAAGAACAATCTTGTAAACAAGTTATCTGCCTTTGACTAACCGTGTATTTCTAGAACTTCTATAGTTACTAGTAGAACACACGAAACTGGAGTACGGGTCAACACAACTAGCCTGTCTTGACCGAGTAGAACACAAGGTCCAAGTGTAGTTGAATAGTGTGATTATTCTATAAGAGTGTTCATCTTCAATGTTAGGTAAAGAGAGCATGAGGTCAATCTCAATTCATAAAGGGTGAAAGATTGATGGCATGCTCAACCAAGACAAATTGATTTCCATATCCTATAGTTAAATCATTTCATCTCAGTACACACGACGTCATACTACAAAACAAATATGAGCCAGTATTACGTTTATATATCATGTCATGGGGCACGTTGCAAGTGTTTCACCTGGTTTGGGTTTACCACATATTACATGTCTATAAATTAGTTCCAAACTTTGTTTTTTTCTAGGAACAAAGCTTTAAACTCTGTCAAAACATTCTGAAACATGTTCGCTCGCTTCTTTAATAAAATTTGGTTTATGATCTGACATCACTTATAAACCTTTCCTGGATCTATTTTTAACATGATTTTCACCATTATATTGACATAACTTATAAACTGTTCATTAAAAGCAGAAATTAACTTTCTGAACAAGTCAGCCGCGTAAACTGACTCCATGAATAAACTTCGTAACATTAATTCTGAATGATAAAAAGAAAAACTATCATATGATTTCGAACGTACCTAATAACATATCATACATTTATGCTGGTAAAACTGCTTGAGGTCTTCACACCACACTAGCGCTTGACTTGTAAGATGATACAACAGAGAACTTGAGAGTGATCATTGTCCGGAAATGAGCACAATTACGCTCCTAACATTTGGCGAAATCTTTCAGACATGGAAAAACTGCTTGAGCCAGAATAAATAGTTAGGCCCCGGCCCTAGCCCCGTAGATTGAGCTTCGAGTTCATTTTGGTTCGATGAAGTGCTGATTGGCAATCAAACATGCAGGAAATGGTTCAGTTGTTATAATAGATAGTAAACTACATATCAAATGCTAGAAAATTTAATTGACATCGTATCAATTTCAAAACTCGAATTTACGTAAGAGAGATTTTCAAATAAACAGAGAAAGTACCTGTTAAAATAGTTGTTTACAGAGGACTAAACAACAGTGTAGCAGAACGTTTCAGAATCACCATTATCGGAGGTTCGTTTCATGGGTGTTAAACCACATAACTCAAGAGTTGTTTTAAACCCAATAATGCGCAGACCTTTCAATTGAAAAATGCTCAGTGGAAGATAACTTATTGTTGTACCTGTTATATCTAACTCTTCTAAACATTTTAAATCCCCAAGTCCCTCAAGAAAATCATCAAGTGTATAATTGAGCAAATGAAAATATTTTAGGCATTTCAGTTCAAAGATGCTCTTTGGAAAACCTTCAGAAAATCTAAATCCCCTTAAAATTAGCTTCTCTAGATATATTATGTCTTGAAAATACTCGGATAAGTACTCAATATGCTCACAATCTTGCAGTTTGAGAGATTTCAGATGTTTCATCCACAAAACGCTAAGTGGAAAATGTGAAATCTCTGAATTGAACAAAGTCAGCTCCTCTAGAGATTCTAATAGGCCAAAATTATTGGGTAACTCCTTAATATGCTGACAATCTTGTAGTTTGAGAGATTTCAGATGTTTCAACCTACAAATACTATATGGAACTAGTGAAATCCTTAAGGACTTTATAAGACAAATAGAGAACTAATTAAATCAAAAGGTTAAAACAATTAGATGTGATAATGGTACAGAATTTAAGAACAGGGATTTTATTGAATTCTGTGGGTCAAAAGGGATCAAGAGGGAATACAGTAATGCCAGAACTCCACAACAAAATGGAGTTGCTGAAAGAAAGAACAAGACCCTTATTGAGGCTGCTAGGACTATGCTAGCAGATTCATTTTTACCTAACACTTTTTGGGCTGAAGCAGTTAGTACTGCTTGTTATGTTCTTAATAGGGTATTAGTGACCAAGCCTCATAATAAGACACCTTATGAACTTGTAACTGGTAAAATACCAATCATAAGCTACATAAGACCTTTTGGGTGCCATGTGACCATCTTGAATACCATTGACCACCTGGGCAAGTTTGATGGGAAATCAGATGAAGGGTTTTTAGTTGGGTATTCTCTACAAAGCAAGGCTTTTAGGGTATACAATTTAGAAACCAAGAGAGTTGAAGAAAACCTGCATATAACCTTTTTAGAGAATAAACCAAATGTTGCAGGGAAAGGACCAACTTGGCTATTTGATCTTGATTATTTAACTGATTCTATGAATTATCAACCTGTAAGATCAGAGAATCAAGCTAACAAACATGCAGGTCCACAAGAAGCTAATCAAAATGCAGGTACATAAGACATTATTGATACAAGGGATTCTGAAAAAGAAGATGAATCTGCTCAAGACTACTTTGTACTGCCAATATGGTCTTCTTATTCCTCCACTGTCAAGAGGTCAATAGCAAAGGATGCAGGTGATGCACCTAACAAACATCCTGATTTGAAGACAAATGGGAAGCCAGTAGATAAGGAGGATCAAGTCTTTTTGGATGAACTTAAAAGACTTAATAGGCAAGAAAAGGATGCTAATGATGCAGTTGAAGCTCTTAGGAAGGAGTTTGCTCAACAAACTGAGGATTTGCTTCTACAAGCAGGAGCTGCTAAACCTAGCAGTACTAACATAGTTAATACTGCTAGCACACCAGTTAGTACCGCCAGTCCTGATAGTGATCTAACCAATCCTGACCAAGATGACTCAGAAATACCTGCACTTGAGGACATTTATCAACATCCTACTGATGGTATTTTTACAAATTCATCTTATGATGATGAGGGTGCAGTGGCTGACTTCACAAATTTAGAAACTATTGTGAATGTTAGTCCTATTCCCACATCAAGGATTAACTCTATTCATCCTTCAACTTTAATTCTTGGAGATCCACAATCAGCAGTTCAAACAAGAAGTAAAGTGACTAAAAGTTCTGGAGCCCATGCTTTTGTAAGTTATATTCAAAAGCAAAGGAGAAATAATCATAAGGACTTCCAGCATTGTTTATTTGCTTGTTTCTTGTCTCAAAATGAACCCAAGAAGATCTCTGAAGCACTTGAAGATGAAAGTTAGGTTGATGCTATGCAGGAAGAATTGCTGCAGTTCAAGATTCAGAAAGTTTGGATTCTTGTAGATTTGCCTTATGGGAAGAAGGCAATTGGAACAAAATGGGTTTATAGAAATAAGAAGGATGAGAGAGGAGTTGTGGTCAGAAATAAAGCAAGGTTAGTTGCTCAGGGACATAGGCAAGAGGAAGGGATAGATTATGATGAGGTTTTTGCTCCTGTGGCCAGGATTGAAGCCATTAGGATCTTTTTAGCCTTTGCCTCTTACATGGGCTTCATAGTCTATCAAATGGATGTGAAAAGTGCCTTCCTTTATGGCAAAATTGATGAGGAGGTCTATGTGTCTCAACCACCAGGTTTTATAGATCCTAAATATCCTAAGAAGGTCTACAAAGTCGTGAAAGCTCTCTATGGGTTACACCAAGCTCCTAGAGCCTGGTATGCTACTTTATCTACTTTCTTGTTGAAGCATGGATACAGAAGAGGAACTATTGACAAGACTCTTTTCATTAAGAAGGACAAACATGATATCATATTAGTACAAGTTTATGTGGATGATATCATATTTGGTTCTACAAAGAAATCTTGGTGTGATGAATTTGAGGCATTAATGAAGGGTAGATTTCAGATGAGTTCTATGGGAGAGCTCACCTTCTTTCTTGGATTACAAGTCAAACAGAAAGCAGATGGTATCTTTATTAGTCAGGATAAATATGTTGCAGAAATCCTGAAGAAGTTTGACTTTGTCAATGTTAAGACTGCTAGTACACCAATTGAGACCCAAAAGCCTTTAGTCAAGGATGAGGAAGCCAGTGATGTGGATGTCCATCTTTATAGATCCATGATTGGTTCCTTAATGTACTTGACTGCTTCTAGGCCTGATATTATGTTTGCAGTCTGTGCTTGTTCTAGGTTTCAGGTCACTCCAAAGACCTCCCATCTAAGTGCTGTCAAGAGAATTTTTAGGTATCTAAAGGGCAAACCCAAACTGGGCCTTTGGTATCCTAGAGTGTCCTCATTTGACCTGGAAGCCTACTCAGATAGTGATTATGCTGGAGCAAATCTTGACAGGAAATCCACAACAGGAGGTTGTCAATTTCTTGGCAGGAGACTTATTTCTTGGCAATGCAAAAAGCAGACAATTGTGGCTACTTCTACTACAGAGGCAGAATATGTTGCTGCTGCAAATTGCTGTGGGCAAGTTTTGTGGATTCAAAATCAAATGTTAGACTATGGGTTCAATTTCATGAACACAAAGATCTACATTGATAATGAAAGTACAATATGCATTGTCAAGAATCCAGTATATCACTCCAAAACAAAGCATATTGCCATTAGGCATCACTTCATAAGGGATGCTTATGAGAAGAAACTTATACAGGTGCTTAAAATCCACACTGATGATAATGTAGCTGATCTTCTAACCAAGGCATTTGATGTTAGTAGGTTCCAGTTCTTGGTTGTTACTATTGGGATGATCAATCCATAAGCTGCATTAGTTAAGGGGAGGCAATATGATTTGTTGTATAGTTTGTATGAAGTGTTCAGTGTGCAGAAGCATTTTTAACCATCAGTGACGAGTTTCAAGAAGTTAATTGGGTTTTCAAGAGTCATTGGGAAGAGATAAAGACGGTCTTGATGTATTGTTGTTGCCAAACTTGTTCATTTTTTGATTGACACAAGTTAGTACCCACAGTGCAAAGTTAGTACCGTTGGGCAAATATAGTACCGCTATAGAGACGTTGAAGAAAATACCGCCAAGGGTACAAAGTGTAAATTGAAACGGTTTCATTGATTTTAGGTTTGCTAAACCTATATAAACCCATCTCAATTGCACAGTTCACTTACGTAATCACTCTTACATACTCTCTTCCATACAAGCCCTAATCTCTCTCTCTCACCGACGATCACTAATTCAACCACAATGGTTGTTCTTGAATAGTGCCCTAAGCACAATATGGTCGCTTATTTAGAGAAGACTGAAAGGAATGCAGAGTTTCATGAGGTTATTGATTTTCTTGCGCGAAGCTCCATTCATCATGCTCTTACTATAAGTCCAGTAGTCTTTACTACATTTGTTGAACAATTTTGGGTGTTTGCTAAATCCAAAATAATCAACAATGTAAGGTACATTACTGCCAAAGTAGCTGGCAAGCCTGTGTCTATCTCTGAAGCATCAATAAGAAGTGACCTTCTTTTTTATGATGCTGATGGGATAGATTCTCTAACTAATCAGGCTATATTTGATGTTATACAGCTCATGGGTTATGAGGGGGATTTAACTGTGTTAGCATTTAATAAAGCTTTGTTTTCACCCCAATGGAGGTTTCTATTTCATACAATGAATCATTGTATTAGCTCAAAAAGCACCTCTTAGGATCAAATTCCCACTAACATTGCCTCTCCTGTCATTTGCTTAACATCTAATCAGAAATATAATTTTTCTAAATTAATTTTTGATGGTATGCTTAGACATTTAGATGCAAAGAAGAAGTTTGTAATGTATCCACGTTCTATTTCAATCTTGTTAGATAACCAGCTAGTGAATGTACCAGTACCTTTAGATCATTTTCCTGTAAATGCTTTGACAAGTAAAGTTTTCTCCTTTATGGTTAAAAAGGGTAAACATTTTTCGGGGAAAGTCACACCTTTATTTGCTTCTATGTTGGTACAATCAACTGAGGATGAGGGTGCTACTTCAGAGAGACCATCTGAACCACAACCTACACCCTCTCCTCCTCACCCAAGTGAAGCAAATATTGAGCCTCAGTCTGACCCATCACCTAGACCTTCACCTACTCCTCATATTCCTGATTCCATTCCAGAAGTTTCTGGTGGGAATCAAGGAGGTCAGTCATCCAGTGATAGATCCCTTTCAGGGAATGAGGGTGGCATGACACTCCAAAGTGTCTATGATCTTTGTATCTCTTTGTGTACACAGGTTACAGATCAAGCCAAGGAGATTAAACACTTGAAGGCACAGATCAAGAAGCTCAAGAAGCAAGCCAAACCTGTTATTACACACCACAGAGCTTGGATGAAGAGTGTATCTTTGAAGCAAAGGTTGGCAGGAAAGAAAACCTTGAAGGCAAACTGGATGCAAAAGGAGTCTGTATCCAAACAGGGGAGGAAATCTGCCAAAGCTGAACCTTCAGTCCATACAAATCCATTATTTGATGAGCTTCCTGATGATACAATGGATTATATGGATACTGAAGATGCTCAAGATGTGGGGAGGACAAGAGAGGTAGTGAATGAAGAGAAAGAAGGTACTGAAGATGCAGTTAGTACTGAAGATGTAGTTAGTACTGACAAAGAAAAAGTTAGTACTGACAGATCAAAAGTTAGTACTGACAGATCAAGAGATAGTACCGACAAGGAGAAAGAGGGTACCGACAAGGAAAAAGATAGTACCGTTAGCCTAGATGAAGGTACTGATGATCGAACTGAAGCAAGAAGTGCTACTTCAACCACTCCAACAACTACTCCTACAATGTTTGGAGATGATGAAACTATTGCTCAGGTTCTTCTCAACATGAGCCAAGCCAAAGCAGTTTCAAGAGAAAAGGAGAAAGGAGTTGAGCTTAAGGATGTTGAAGAGACTGAGAGACCTAGGCCTACTTCAACTAGATCACTATTGACTTTAAAGCCTCTTCCAAAGATTGATCCAAAAGATAAAGGGAAGAAGAAAATTGAAGAGGAAGATGAGTCTGATACTGAATCTGAGGATATTCCTGAAGCTGAAAAGAAGTTTAAGCAACTTGCTAGGGATGAAGAGATGGCTAGAAAGTTGCAAGAGGATTGGGAAACAGAAGAAGAAAGAAAAAGATTAGTTGAGGAAGAAGCTACAAAGACTGCCCTTTCAGATGAATATGACTTCATTCAAGCAAGAATTGAAGCTGATAGACTTCTAGCTCTAAGACTTCAAGATGAAGAAAGAGATCAGTTCACTGTGGAAGAAAGAGCAAAGTTCCTTCATGATACAATTGCAGCTCAAAGAAGATTTCTTGCTGAACAAAGAGCTATTGCAATCAGAAACAAACCTCCTACAAGAACTCAGCTTAGGAATCAAATGATGACTTATCTGAAGCATGTTGGAAACAAGAAACACTCAGACCTGAAGAGCAAAACCTTTGAAGAAATACAAGCTTTGTATGAGAAAGTGAAGAGGTTTGATGAAAGTTTCACTGCTGTTGGTTCCACTGAGGATGAGAAAAGGATTAAGGAGATGAATGAAAGATTAAAAGACACTGATCAGAAGATATTAAAGAAGGAAGACGAAGCAAAGGTACCTGCTAAGGTAGAAGTGACAGAGCAGGGTACACAGAAGAGAAAAGGGGGTCATATCAAAATGATTGCAAGGAAAAAGCCAAGAAAACAGTCAGATGATGACAGTGATGATGAACATAGAAAATGTCTAAAGATTGTTACATTTGAAGGTACCTTAGATAGTGAGATAATGGAGAAGAAATATGTCATTGCTAGATTGGACAATGTATCATCACCAGATGGAGACTATCTTGTTATATACAGAGCCAATGGGAACTTCATAGGCAAGATTTATTTCACTTGTATGAATTGATGATGGATCAGTACTCATAAATTACATTAGAAGGATTTGAGTTGATTCTTTGGGGTGACTTGAAGATAATGATGGAATCCTCAACTAAAGAAAATGATCAAAGTGATTTTTGGAGTAATCAACAAGATTGGAAGATTATCACTTGGAAATTGTATAAAGCTTGTGGAGTTTGTATTCTGGAGCTTGAAGATGGGATTGTTATTCATATGTTAGTTGAAAGAAGATATCCTTTTTCAAAGGATTTATTGCAAAGAATGCTTGATCTGGGATTAGAAGTTGAAAGAGAAAGTATTGTTGCCCTTGATTTGATAAGATTCATTAAGAAACAGATTGATGAAGAGTGATGCTGTGAATGGACTTGAGAAGGGTTTGAGTGTTGGCTAACCACCACACAACAAATGGTCATCAGTTCACCATGCTTAACAGGCATAAGAACTGGCTAGTCCATAAGCAAACGGCTTGTGGTAAAGACTTCTCAAATCCGTTTATGGTTGACAATTTACCAAAAATTGTAGGGTTTTCAACTCACCTTGCTTCATGGTGAAGAGTTGGCTAGTCCAAGATCAAACAGTTCTTGGTAAAGACTACTCAAATCTATTGATAGCTGATAGTTTGCTAAAAACTATATGGTTTATCAATGCACCATGTTATGGCAATGAAGCATTGGCTAGTCCAAAAGCAAACGGTATTTGGTAAAGACAAATCAATTCCGTTGATGGTTGACAGTTTACCAAAAACTGTATGGTAATTAACTCACCATATTTTTGAAATAAAGAGTTAACTATCCCAGAGCAAACGGCTACTGGTAAAGGAACATCAAATCCGTTTATGGCTGGTAGTTTGCCAAAAACTACAAAGCCAACTTAGTTGGATTGTTGCTGAAAAGACAAAGTTGCTGATAAAGATGGAAAGATTATTAAAGATCAAGATCAAGATGTGTTAGAGTGTTTGGATACATCCTCCAAGAACTTAAGAAGATTAACCTGAAGAAACATGAAGTTAAAAGAGTTCAACAATCATGTTTAGGGGAGGATTGTTGGGAATTATTCATTCCTGACTTAGTACCGTTAGTGATAATACTTAGTACCGATAGTTATAGTTAGTACTGACAGTACAAAGTGTTAAGTACTGATCAGATAGTTAGTACCGTTAGTAGAAAATAGTTAGTACCGTTTAAGAGATATGTATGAGATATTATAGGAAAAGATATGTATTATCTTTTATGCGTTTTGTAAGCCTGTTAGGGTTTATCCTTGGTCTATAAAAGGAACCCTCATGGCATAGTTAGAGATATCAGTTCAATATACATCTCATACAATCATATCTCATAGTTAGTAATCTGTAATCACTTTAACAGACTAATAGAAATCAAAGTTTAGTTTATTCATTGTTCTTCTTAGTACTATTGTGTAGATTCCGCATATACAATTAGTATTCATAGTCAGTGATTCTATATAGCCAGTCTATATTTATACAAGTTGGCTATCACCCTTAGCAGGCTGTAAAGATCTGTTCAGTTTGGGACTCACATTGTCTACGTGACGTTGACGGATCTATGAAGAAGATAGGATTAGATAGAGAACACAAAATATGATGTCATTATTTTTATAGTCAAATACACACAATAAGTCTAAGTTTACCTGCTTCCCAAACCAGCCGGGGAATTCTTCTTTCATGTCTTTGTTAGGAAATTCACTAAAAAATGTTCAAGGTGTTAGAATAAGTCGTCGAAAAGATAAGTTAAGAAAAAGAAGTTTCAAAATAAAAACACGTACCTCTTGAACTTGGCCCGGTACGTGTCTATTTCAAGACTGTTATGAAGTATATACCATATCACTTTCTTCAATTCTTGGTGATCAATACGAATAACCGACCGTAAACTAATAGATTTACATAGTGATTTGAACACCTGAAACTGACACGTTAGAGGAGGGCAATCCACATTACGGTCGGGACGATTAAATTTCGTGGTAACATCCCAAAAATAATGAGAGCTAAAATTCAATGCTTCTTCTACAACATAACCCTCTGCAATCGAACCTTCCGGCTTAGCTTTATTTCGTACATAATTTTTTAGCTTCTTCATATATCGTTCAAATAGATACATCTACCGGGGGCGAATAGGCCCGCCGAAAATAGCCTCTAGAGGTAAATGGATAACCAAGTGAATCATAATGTCAAAGAAAGCAGGAGGATATATAAGCTCGAGATTGCACAAAATATCGATCACCTTGCTTTGAGCTTTCAACATGTCATCCACCATCAAAGTTTGAGAGCAGATTTGCTTAAAGAATAAACATAGCTCGATTAGTGGTCTTGCAACGTCTGGGGGCAAGTATTGCTGAAGTCTGTAAGGAAGCAAACGTTGTATCATTATATGGAAGTCATGAGACTTTAGGCCTGTTATATTGGTATCATTATCGGTGACTTTGTGCTTGAAGTTGGATCCGAACCCATTTGGTAGTTTAACTCCTTTGATGAAGTGACAAAACTTTTTTCTGTCCTCTGGTTTGAAAGAATACGCAGCCTGAGGCTTCGAGCACTTCTCGTTTTTGTTTTGGCCGAGCCACAAGCCACTTCGAATGCCCAGACTTTTCAAGTCTTGTCTTGCCTTGGCGGTGTTTTTAGATTTGTCATTCATTAACAAAGTGTTCAAGATACTCTCCAACACATTCTTTTCAATATGCATGACATCTAAATTGTGTTTTAGTGTAAGAAAAGACCAATACTCAAGCTCATAAAAAATAAATCGTTTAGTCTAGTTTAGCTCGACAAGAACATTGCATTTTATCTTCACACCCCCAAACCTCGGATGTTTACCCTTCACACGCGTGGGCAATCTAGCAAGTTGAGTCATGATTGCATCCCGGTTAAATTCTCTAGGAGGATCTCCGTTTTCGGTTTCACCATTGAATTCAAGTGACCTCCTCCATTTATGGGGCTTCTTTAAGAATCTTCTGTGGCCAACATAAGCTGTTTTGCCTAACACACGCACAGATGGAGTGTCTTTATTACATGTAGGGCATGCCTTGTAACCTTGCCCACTCCACCCAGACAAACTACTTCGAGCAGGAAAATCATTGATGGTCCATAAAACCATCGCTCTCATATTGAACATAAGGCCTGTAGCAACGTCTATAGTCTCAACACCTGGCTTTGCCCATAAATCCTTTAGGTCATCAATCAACGGCCTCAAGTAAACATCAATGTCCTTGCCCAGGGATTTAGGGCCAGGAATTAACAATGTCAGCATGAAAGAACTCTTTTTCATATAATAACCACGGAGGCAGATTGTATGTTGTCAGTATCACTGGCCACATGTTGTAAGATTGACTAAGGTTGCTAAATGGATTGAAACCATCAGCAGCCAACCCTAATCGAACATTTCTTGGTTCTACAACAAAATCCGGATAATTGGTGTCAAAGTCCTTCCATGCTCTACCATCACCCTGGTGTTGCATCTTACTGGGCTCCGTACACTTTCCAGTAGCATGCCAAGTCATTTCCTTTGCAGTGTGACTAGACTTGTACAAACGTTGTAGTCTAGGAATGATCAGAAAGTAACGCAACACCTTCTTAGGAACTTTCTTCCCCGGTGTGTTACTGTCTTTCCATCTACTCGTATTACACACCGGACAGAAATCCAAATCTTTGTTATCGTCTCCCCGAAACAAGAAGCAATCGTTTACACAAGCATGTATCGACTCGTACCTTAACCCGATCGTTTTAAATGTCTTCTTTATTGCATAGTATGACGGTGGGAGCTTGTATCCTTTAGCGGTGGGAAATACATTTTGGAAAAACTCTAGCATTTCATTGAATATAGAATCAATCAATTTACCTTTAACCTTAAAAAGGTAAACTTTGCCATAAAGTCTAATCGAGTCACATAGTCACAACCGGGGTACAGCTCCTCGTTGGCACTGGCATATAACTCTTCGAACTCGTTACGTTTAGCTTGAGTCGGGTCGTTACTTGTCTCACCAATATCTCCTTGAGTTAGCTCATTTTGTTCATTATTTAGAGGAATATAGCTAAGATCACTAAGGCACGTTGTCATGTCACTCATCTGAAAGGTGTTTGATGGATACCCACAATACTAGACGACAAGACTTACATGGATATCTTATATTCCCCGCACTATCCACTAACGGCTTGCAATCATAGACGAATTTCTTAAGACCGGTATAAAATTCTTTTTCATGTTTCAGTAGACAAGGACTTACATGGTATATTTTATATTCCCGCACTATCCCAATAACGGCTTGCAAAATAGACGACTTTATTAGACCGTTAAAATTCTTTTTCATGTTTCCATAAACTTGTCCAACTCTTATCAATTACCATAACTGCGTTTTAATGATACAATTAGTTATTATATGCAACTTAATTAAACACATTCAAACGAGGAATATGAGATGTTACTGTTCCACTAGTGCAATATGGAAGGAATCCTAACCACAACTATTTGATTAATTCGTCTCATATATGAATGCGTATGACCGATTTACTATTTGATGAAAATTTTGGCAAACATTTCTTCAACTCCAAATAGTGTTCAAAGACATATTGTAGGAGTAAGCGAGAAACATGTCGAAATCATCCTCAAATAGTAAACCAATTATATGCATTCATATCTATATGAGACAAACAAACATCTCAAAAATGCAGTCCCAAAAGGGGGGCACTTTCCCGAAATTAATTTCTAATTAATTTATTTCAGACGGGTTTTCTATAGGATGATTAAATTCAGACGGGGATTTTCCGAATTTAATCACTAAAATCCTAAAACATTCCTAAAGGGTTTAATAAAACAAATACCAAACGCATATCCTTTTATATCAAATAAAAAACATACATTTATATCAAATAAGCTGTCAAGGAGTGTTTGGATTTGCATTTTACAGTGTCAAGGAGTGTCAAAGAGTGTTTGAATTTGCATTTTACACAAACTAATAAGTATAAACATTCCCCGACGACATGTCCCCGAGGATACCAAAAGGATAAAAAAAAGTTACAACATACCTTCGGCTTTCGACTCGGCTCGTTCTTTCCCCTCGGCTCGTTCTCGGCTCTCGGCTCATTCTCGGCTCTCGGCTGCTGCTACCCGTCCACTGTTTCAAAAAAAAATATAACACAATTAATAATTAACAACTTATACTTATACTTAAAATAAAATTAACACAATTTATACTTAAACAAAATTAAAAAAAACATACGGTTAGAAAAATAGAAAAGAAGTAGAAGAATTAAACACCACCAACAATTAGAGGGTTAGAAAAGAAGTAGAAGAATTATCATTTAGAGGGTGTAGAAAAGAATTATCATTTAAAGGAGGAGGTGGTGGTGGCGGTTGTGCACGTGTGCTCGTGTGAGTGGCGAGTGGTGGTGGGTGTTTGTGGTTGGTGGTGGTCGAGGTGGTGGGTTATGTGGTGGTGGTGCTGGAGGAGGTGGTGGGTGAGAGGTGCTGCTGTTAAAATCGTTGGGGAGGATGTGAGTTTTTTTTATATAACTTTTTTATCTCAAGTGATGAACCAGATCTAGTTTTGATACATCTGTTTTCCCGGGCGACATGTCGCCCGGGAAAAGTGTTGATTTTGTCGTTTACCTAAATTGGCGCCATACTAAAAAAATTTCGTGCTTAGAATCCCGGGCGACATGTCGCTCGGGAAAACGTACTACTCCCTCCGTCCCATTTTTATTGTCCACGTTTCCTTTTGGGGATGTCCAAATTTAATTGTCCACTACTAAAAATAGATAAGGAAGTTTGATCATGTTTACTATGTTACCCTTGTTTGAAATTATTATTACAAACTTTAAAAAAGACTTTAATTAATTAGCTAAGGGTAAAACTGTCATTCTGTCAAAAAGTAAGAGAGAGAAAGCAGTAATAAATGCACTTTTATTAAACTGTGTGTTTTTTGTCGGGAGACAATAATTTTGGGACGGAGGGAGTATTAATTAAACAAAATTCAGTTTTTAATAATTAATATATAAAAAATATATTTATATAGTTATATTTTTTATAAATAATAATTTTAAACAAAAGTTATATATTTTAGTAAATATATAATTATTTTTTTATAAAATAAATAATTATTATTTATAATTATCTTTATAAAATATATAATTATTATTTATAATTATTTATTATACTGAAAAATTTTCGTGCTTAGAATCCCGGGCGACATGTTGACCGGGAAAACGTACTAATAATTAAAAAAAATTCAGTTTTTAATAATTAATATTTAAAAAATATATTTATATAGTTATATTTTTTATAAATAAAATTTATATAAATAATAATGTTAAACAAAAGTTATATATTTTAGAAAATATATAATTATTTTTATATAAAATAAATAATTATTATTTATAATTATTTATTATAATATTTTTTTAAGTATGCGCGTATCTCACACGCGCATGCCTCAACAACACTGATCGAACACCCAAAATTTTCATCGGCTCAATTGTGAGTGTTTTTGAATGTGTCGATATGTTATCGTTACACATTAGATGTCCAACGGATGTGTCGATATGTTATCGTTACACATTAGATATTCAACGGATGAGTCGATATGTTATCGTTGCACATTAGATGTTCAACGGATGTGTCGATATGTTATCGTTACACGTTAGATGTTCAACGGATGAGTCGATATGCTATCGTTGTACATTAGATGTTCAACGGATGAGTCGATATGTTATCGTTGGACATTAGATGTTCAACGGATGAGTCGATATGTTATCGTTGCACATTAGATGTTCAACGGATGAGTCGATATGTTATCGTTACACATTAGATGTTCAACGGATGAGTCGATATGTTATCGTTGTACATTAGATGTTCAACGAATGTGTCGATATGTTATCGTTACACGTTAGATGTTCAACGGATGAGTCGATATGTTATCGTTATACATTAGATGTTCAACGGATATGTCGATATGTTATTGTTACACGTTAGATGTTCAACGGATGAGTCGATATGCTATCGTTGTACATTAGATTTTCAACGGATGAGTCGATATGTTATCGTTATACATTAGATGTTCAACGGATGAGTCGATATGTTATCGTTGTACATTAGATGTTCAACAGATGTGTCGATATGTTATCGTTACACGTTAGATGTTCAAAGGATGAGTCGATATGCTATCGTTGTACATTAGATGTTCAACGGATGAGTCGATATGTTATCGTCGTACATTAGATGTTCAACGGATGAGTCGATATGTTATCGTTACACGTTAGATGTTCAACGGATGAGTCGATATGCTATCGTTGTACATTAGATGTTCAACGAATGAGTTGATATGTTATCGTTGTACATTAGATGTCCAACGTATGAGTCGATATGTTATCGTTACACATTAGATGTCCAACGGATGAGTCGATATGTTATCGTTACACGTTAGATGTTCAACGGATGAGTTGATATGTCATCGTTGTACATTAGATGTTCAACGGATGAGTCGATATGTTATCGTTACGCGTTAGATGTTCAACGGATGAGTCGATATGCTATCGTTGTACATTAGATTTCCAACGGATGAGTCGATATGTTATCGTTACACATTAGATGTTCAACGGACGAGTCGATATGTTATCGTTGTACATTAGATGTTCTACGAATGTGTCGATATGTTATCGTTACACGTTAAATGTTCAACGGATGAGTCGATATGCTATTGTTGTACACTAGATGTTCAACGGATGAGTCGATATGTCATCGTTGTACATTAAATGTTCAACGGATGAGTCGATATGTTATCGTTGCACATTAGATGTTCAACGGATGAGTCGATATGTTATCGTTGCACATTAGATGTTCAACGGATGTGTCGATATGTTATCGTTACACATTAGATGTTCAACGGATACTCCTGCTAAAAACTCCCGCCAAATTCTCCCGCCAAATACTCCCTCCAAATACTCCCGCCAAATACTCCCTCCAAAACCCTATTTTTTCCCATAAAAGCTCATATTATCCTCACAATTACTAACAGATCACACACATTCTTACCATCACAACCACAAACATATCACACTGTTATTATGGTGAAGATGGTGCCATATGAAGCTTTTGCGTGTCATTGTAGAGCCGGAGATGTAGTTCTGCGAGAATCGTATAAACCTAAAACCCATGGTAAACTATACTATGCATGTCCACAATCAAAGGTGAACAATCACATGTTTTTTTTGTGTAATATATAAATAATGTGGTTAGTTGTTAAAACTTATTATCATTTATTCTTTAACAGCCTCGCGAAAACACGTTCGGATGTAATTTTTTTATGGAAAGATAAACGAGTCCGTCTACTGGTTGGTTCTCCTGGAACTTCAACGACTCCAATTTATTCTCCATGATCCTCATCGACTCCAATTTATTCTCCAGGATCTTCAACACCTTCACGCTATTCTCCAGGAGCTTCAACACCTCAAACCTATTCTCCGGGAACTTCAAAAAATGCACAGTGCTCAAACTGCAAGCACTTGCTTGATGAGATAACGGTACTCGAGGCAACGGTGGATATGTATATGCATCCAGAACAACACACAGTTAATTCAGCCGCACTATTTCACGAAGTTTACAATAACATGGGAAAACTTGATTTGAAGTAGTTTGTCATTTGGAATGTAATTCGTATGCTTTAAGCGTAGGTTTGTAAGTCTCGTATGATTATCGTTCTAATATGTTTAAGTGTCTGTTTGTAAGTCGTTTGTGTTACTAGAAATGGTATGTATAATATTTACCTAAATGAATGTTTGTTTTTGTGCATCTTGAAAAAGTATACAATACATCATGTTCAACTATACAAGGGTAGTGCATATCATGACCGAACCGAGAAAATACGGCATATCGGCATACAAAATACACACTATATTTTTTGTTAGAGTATACGGCATATCGGACCGAAACGAACCTAGAAAACGTAGTGTTTTTATATAAGTATTTATATATTTTATAAGTATCTTTTTAAATGTATAGTTATAAAACATATTTTATAAATAATAATAATTTTTTCGTTGATTATTTTGGTCAAATTTAAACCAAGTTATCTTGGGCGACATGTCGCCCGGGAAACCTGAGCGGGAAAAATTGCCGCCATGATTTTCGTTGACTTTGTATTTCTAAAATTTTAATAAAAATATTCCCGGGCGACATGTCGCCCGGGAAACATTTTATTAAAAAATTATACAGTTTTATAAATATTAAAAAACTATATAAATTTTAATTAAATGTTTCCCGGGCGACATGTTGCCCTGGAAAGATATTCAAAAAACTTTATACACTAACACACGTTAATTATCACTAAACACGAAAGTTAAACCTGGAAATATTATCCCGGGCGACATGTCGCCCGGGAAAGATGAGTGGGAAAATTTGCCGCCAGGATTTTCGTTGATTATTTTGGTCAAATTTAAACCAAGTTATCCCGGGCGACATGTCGCCCGGGAAACGCACCATATACTTTGACTAAAAAGTCTATCAAAATTGGTGCCACGTCGGATGAATTTTTGTCGTTTAGCGACCTTTCCCGTCGCCCGGGAAAAGTTCGTCGCCCGTTCTAGTTTTTCTTGTAGCGTACCCACAATTCCCATTTCTCCAACACTTCCCCCCGCTTCACTACGAACCAAAGCAAAAGGCCTACTACCTTCGACAACATCACCTGAGCAAGAACCCCTAGTACCCCACAAGTCCCATTTCTCCAACACTTCCCATAACAACATAATTAGGCTCTAATTTTCTTATAGTTTTCATTAGTAACAACGAAAATATGGCTCCTAAATTTGTAGCTAATAACGTAAAGTATGACTCCTAAGTTTGTAGCTAATAATGTGAGCAGCAGGAAGCAAAAATGAAAACACTTAAAGGATAGTATCACATAAGCAAAACAACGGAAACAATTAAAAGCTATCACATAAAGCATTAAGCAAAAGGCAACCCCCATGCCAAAAAAAAGTCAGTAAAACACTAAAAACCTAAGACAATAAAGGAAACAACAAAAACAAAACACATGCAAAGCAATCCAAAGAGAAAACAGGTAAACCGACACACAAACACCTTACCGTAACGAAGAAACTGAAAACGTAGTAGGTAGAGAAAACCGCAACGAAGAGTCACGAATAAGGTAGAAACGCAAAAAGTAATGCTATAAACTTAAGGTAGTTCTGAGACCGCTATTGAACTAATGTCTCACTTGATAGCATTAACCACATAGATTCAAATGCTATAAACTTAAGGTAGTTCTGAGACCGCTATTGAAATCATAAATGCGAATTTTGCATGGAATTTAAATGCGTCTTCTAACCCGAATTTGAAAGATATTACAATTAACATTAAAGTGAACCATTGTATGTGCGTTGTTGTTTGTGGGACTGTTGGGTCAGGGATATCAAATAACTACAGTAACTTTTTTAATTTTAGTTTCACAGTTTTAGCGTCATCGGTAGCAAATGGTTATGTTTACTCATATCATGCACCTACCATTTAAATACTTTGAATCTAATTGGTGCAGACCAAAATGAAAATAAAACAACCTGGTTAAGTTTCACATTGGTAGAAAACTAAATTTACTTCAAAACAAATCGAGCTCGAGCTACTCGCGAATGTTAAACGAGCCGAATTTTGTGCATGCATGCTCAATGCATAAGTATGTGTTTTCTATTGTAAATCTTGAGTTACATATACTCGATATTGGAACGTCAGAACATTACTCCTTTTATTATTATTATTTACATAGTCGTGAAAGACAAACGAGCAACAAGCTACGTCGCAAACCTTTTTTTGATTGCGATTCTAATCGTATGGAAAACCATATTTGTGGATCAAAACGCCATAACATTACTGTTCATATGCAGTTCTTACATTCTTTCAATAAAAAAACTTTGAAATTTAACAGCCACTTGGCTTCATGATATCTATTTACAATAGCACTTCGGCTCAAGTTGCATGGTTAAGTTTCAGAGTTTAGATTAATCTATTATTCTATAGTCATGGTTTACATATGAACACATAAAAACTCTGAAAATTAAATGACACTTAAAATTTGATAGATTTTTAGTTAAGGATGAGCATGAGATCAAAACGACTCAGTCGAAACAAACCGAAAACCAAGTTTGTGAAAAACATGAAATGAGAACTGAACCAAGAAACAATTGGGAATAGAAAAAGAAAAATCAAAAGACAGACAGTCAAAGATCATCTCAACTCAAGTCAGACAATTTTGCTTTAGTCGACTCACGCTTAGGCATAGTAACCAGAAAGTAAGCAAAATAACTAAAATTGATAGATTTTTAGTTAGTGATGAACATCAGATCAAAACATATCGAAGCCGACCAAAATCGAAAAAAAACCAATTTTGTGAAAGACAATCGGTCCTTTTGGTTGATATGATCCAGGTATTTTTTTCTCGGCTTTGAACCAAAAATCATAAATATGTAAAACCCAAAATCATATCCAAACTGGGTACGATCTGTTCGGTTTCAGTTGAACCAGCTTGACTTAATTTTTCGATCCGGTCAACCTAATCTTATTTTTAGTTGTGTAAAAAAGTAGTAAAATACAAGTAATAAGATATGTATCAAAAACCAAGGGGCCTAAAATAAAGAATGATCTAGAACCAAGGAAAAAACCCTAATATATATATACCCCCTACTCTCTCGTCCTTATCCTTCACTCCTCATTCACTTCTCCAACCAAACCCTAAATCAAATTCTTTATTCTTTTATTCAAACCTCCGATTTAACACAGATGCTGATGCAGAGACGTTTGCATTCCAAGCAGATATCAACCAGCTCTTGAGTTTGATCATCCATACTTTCTACAGTAACAAGGAGATCTTTCTTCGTGAGCTTATCAGTAACTCCTCTGATGTATGTCACTTATTTACTGTTGTTTGTATGACTGTTTATTGGTCTGTTTAAATGGCTGATTTGTTCGTTAAGCTAGTTTATGCTGTTAATTTGATCTATTAGTCATGTTTATTTAGTTTAGTAGATTTATTAGCTCATCATAAGTTGTTAGTTAGCTTGTGCGTTTATTTTTGTTTCCGTCTGTATGATGATCTGTTTAGTGGGCGTTATAAATCATTTTTATAATTTGTTAGTTTGATGGCGGCGAGCTGTTCGTAAATATGTGGATAGCTGATTTTTTGGTTTTAAGCGGAATAAAGTGGTCTGTTGAATTTAGACAGTGTATTTTTTTCTGTATGTTAGGTTTAGAATTTTGAATTTGATAAGTTAGGGGGTGTTCGTTTCGGCTTATATGTGGGCTTATGAGCTTATTTGATTTTGGCTTAGGCCCAACAAGACATCTATTACATCACTGGTGAAAGCAAGAAGGCTGTTGAGAACTCGCCATTCCTTGAGAAGCTCAAGAAAAAGGGTTATGAAGTCTTGTACATGGTTGACGCCATTGATGAGTATGCAGTTGGTCAGTTGAAGGAATTCGAGGGTAAGAAGCTTGTTTCTGCTAGCAAGGAAGGTTTGAAGCTTGAGGAGACCAAAGACGAGAAGGCTAAACAAGAGGCTTTGAAGGAGAAGTTTGAGGGTCTGTGCAAGGTGATGAAGGATGTTTTGGGAGACAATGTCGAGAAGGTGGTTGTTTCTGACCGTGTGGTTGACTCACCCTGCTGTTTGGTTACTGGTGAATACGGGTGGACTGCCAACATGGAAAGAATTATGAAGGCACAAGCTTTGAGAGATTCAAGCATGGCTGGTTACATGTCTTCCAAGAAGACCATGGAGATCAACCCTGAGAATTCCATCATGGAAGAGCTAAGGAAGAGAGCCGAGGCTGACAAGAACGACAAGTCTGTTAAGGACTTGGTTTTGTTGCTATTTGAGACCGCTTTGCTTACTTCTGGGTTCAGTTTGGACGAGCCCAACACCTTTGGCAACAGAATTCACCGTATGTTGAAGCTTGGTCTTAGCATTGATGAAGATGCAGCTGATGAGGATGCTGATGTACCTGCTCTTGAGGAAGCCGAAAATGATGCTGAGAGCAAGATGGAAGAGGTCGACTTAAGTTTTTTAACATCTGAATTTTATGCTTTGGTGGTTATGAACTTTTTTAATTTGCATGTTCCTCTTTTTGGTTATGAACTTGGAACAAGCAGGGTGATTGTTTGGGTTGGGTGGTTGGCTTTTTGATGTTTCTTGCAAGCAAAAGTTTAATAAAATCACAGAAACAAAAGTGATACCTGCTGTTGCTTATTTATAAGGCCACTTAGGCACTTTTGAATATAATAAAAGTTTAACACTGAAAATATTGTTATGAACATTATAGGAGCAGAAGCAAAGTTCAGATGGTGGTTCAGTATGTCATCAATTGCCTTCGTTATCTCCAATATATCCATGGTTTGTTGCTCAGAATCTAGGAGACGGCGAAGATTGTTATAGAAACCAATGCTTCTACACCCTATCTGACCCGCTTACTCATTGTCAAATCCCTGATTTGCTCGGAAGACGTATTCAAGGATATTATCATGGCTGGGTTATTCTTTCTGACCATTTACAAGATGTAGTCTGGTCTCTTTGGAATCCGGTCACTTCCAAGATGATTCATTTTCCCCATTTGATTTTAAAAGATGGAGATTCAAAATCAATCCGAGAATGTTGTCTGTCAGCCCCTCCTGAGGATCCAAGTTCAGTTCTCCTGTTAACGCGCACAAACCAACCTACCTTTGTTTTTATTCATCTTGCGCGTAAAAGAAAGAAGAGATGGATCGAGATGTCATACGCTACCCAACTCAAAAAATTAACCAGTGAAGATGGTGGTCGTATAGGTAATTTAGCTTGCTGTAATGGTAAAATATATGCGTTGAATACGGAATATATTTTTGCCTCATTTATAATACAGCTTGACATGTTGTTTAAGGACCAAGAAGTTTTAATAAACTTATCACTTTTTGGGTTATTTCCTAGTCCTTGCTTGTTCCCATATGATGACGTGACCATTTTTATCAAAGGGTATTGTACTGAATTATTCTGCATTATAGTATGTTCTAGTGAGAAAACATTTGAAGGAGTTTTGCTTTATAAATTGGACATGACTCTTCTAAAGTCAGAAGATATCGAAATATTTAAACGCGTTGACATGAGTGATAAGAGTTGGGAAGACGAAGAGTTTAATGATTTCATATCAATGAGTATGAAATTGTGGAAAAAGTTGAAAGATCTTGAAGAGGCTATATTTTTTGTGGATCTTGGTCATGATAACTTGGCATATTACAGACCTGGGATTGCCTCGGAGCTCGGGGGTTATATACATATACGTGACAGAACGTACAACTATTTGTATTCATTCCATCTTAAAACAAATACCGTCTCCCTATCTTCTATGCCTTTGCTAGTGCTGCCAACAAGCAAAGTCTCCTTATGGGAATGCAGGTATTTTATTTTAGTTTATAAGTATCTCTATATGTTCTGAATTAAGTGTGCATACATATGAGAGTTTATACAGATGGTATTTCTATTTTGAAACATAGAAGAAGCTTTTCAGTATGTAGGATAGTATGTGTGTAGTTTTTAACAAGAGCATGATTTTCTAAAACCATATGTTGTGCAGGTTGGAAGATGATCATGAAGGAACTAAGTGTGCTCTTGATATTAAGCAAGAAGAGAAGGGGATAGCGGTAAGATCAGTTACAGACAATGAGAATGAACTTAGTGATTGGAACCTTCTCAATTTTCCCCCGGCTATTCTGGAAATGATTATGGAGCATTGTTTATGTGTGGAATACATGAACTTCCGTGCTACATGCAAACGGTGTGAGGTAGCAGCACCTTCGATTCAGTGGAGCAACAAAACTTCATTAATGAGATTGCAGACTTATTCATTACTTTCACCATGGTTGATGGTGCTAGACCACAATCAAGGAACTATCATTTTCATTGATCCGATGTCTGGGGAAAACTACTTTATGAAAAAACTACATGTATCGATGCCTCCTCGTAAAAAAATTTTGTGTTCCAGGTTTGGCTGGCTGTTCTTTTTCAGTTCTGAATTTGGGCGTTTTGTTTTATATAACCCCTTCACTTGTGATCTCCGCAAGCTTCCGGTTATAAAGTTTGGTTTAAATGCTGCGTGTTTCTCAGCATCACCAAAATCCCCAGATTGTATGGTTGCTGGATTTCCAAAATATGAGTACCTCATTTTAATCCACTCTGTAGGCCGAGAAGATTCCTGGCGACAAATTCGTGTTGGGACAGATCTGAAATCTATTCGTTGTCCCACATTTTTTGGCGAAGATGTATATGCATTGTTTAATGATGGTGTACTAATTTGTTATCCGAAATTGGGTGAACAAGAAGCTCTGTGCATGGCGACTATTGAATATACAGTCCCTCACACATCTCAAGCAAGATATTATTTGACTAACTCGGGTGAAAATCTTGTAAAAGTAATTGTGGGCAAGTTTGGAGAACGTGTTCAAGTATTCAAGTGGGATGTTTCTAAAGCTGAGTGGGAGAAAACAGATGCCTTAGGAAATCGCATGATTTATATTTGTGATACGAGATGTCTATGCATTGAAGCCAAAACACGAGAAATGGAGAACAAGATCTACTTTCCCTTACTACACTCCAAGAACAAAATGATAGTGTACTATTCACTTGAAAGATGCACCTTTGAGACATCTGATGGCGAAAACATCCAACAGGATTTTTCTGGAACCACATTGTATTTGTTCCCTCATGCATGGATTGAACCTAGTTGGTCATAAAGATACATACACCTCCTCTATGGTAAAAAACGGCTAGTAGAGCTTAGATGTGATGGTTGATGGTTGTGTACTTTTTGAATGAATAATTTCTACTTTTGTTAGGGTGTATGTGTTTTTAGCCTATCTTGCAAGGATTTCAGACAGTTGCATGTCTTGGACCACCTCCTTAGCTTTATCTGGATGAGCTAGGAAAAAGATTTGTTTCTTTATGTTTCTCTGATTAAGACGAGTGGACAAGTTTTGGGCTTATAAATCTGCTAGACACCTCACCTTGAGCAATAAAATCTCACGTCAAATCTGACGGACACCTCACCTTCAGTCATATAAGGTCTGGTCAAACCTATCAGCCAAGTTACATGGATTAGTCTTCTTGGACTTGTCGTTTATTGACCATAAGAAAAGGTAAGATGTAATCGTTGGTCGTGGGTTACAGCTATTTTCCTACGTGAACATGTAAGCAACTAACCTAGAATAGCATTTTATCAAATCAAAGTTGTTTAGCTGCAACAACAAAAACAATAAATCAAAGTTGTTTAGCAATATAACAAGTTACGGTGTACATTTTACAAACGTGTACTCTATAAGATATCAATAGACCTTCAGCAATAAGTTATGAAGAGCACATCCTAACCCTATGTGGCAAGCGAAAGGCTCGGCCATACCATATTAGGGTAATCTAATGGAGCGCGTCTTGGATGGAGAAGAAGCAACACTCGGTCCAGGAGACAATCAAGTCATGAGGTTTGTTTTGTGTGTGTTCTTTCATTAAATGATTTTTGTGGGGTATGTTTGTGTTTTAGTGGGGTATGTTATATTGATGAGTGCGTTTGTTTTCTTCCACTGCGTTGATTGTGAAGTTTGTTCAAAGAGAAAAAAACTGAATTAACGCTGACGTGAAAATGATGACCGCGATCATACGCTCTCTTATTACACTATGTCTTATGATCATGGTCATTTCATAAATGTTTTAGCATGTATGAAAACGTTGATTATATAGAGGGGTCAAAGGGTCCCTCTCAAATGGGATACCTATATGCAATACAATGGTCATATAATTGTATTACGTAAAATATAATTACGTACAGAATGCTTCAAAACTAGCCCGCCTTTTAGGCGGGTTAGACGTCTAGTATGATATATTAGCATTGTTCTCTTTTTTTTCTGGTGGCTTTCATGCTCTAACTTATTCGTCGAGCACACATATGACTTTTCGTTGCCTGCTATGTGCGCTACGCCCCTAGATGTACACCATGCATGAGACCGGTAAGTTGTCACTCATTATTATTCTAGTTCTTGGTTTTAGGGCGATCTGTAATTACGTTGTCACTTATTATCATTCGGGTTCTTGGTTTTAAGGCGATCTGTAAGTTGTCACATGAACCCAATCGATTTTTCAATAAACTTGACCTGGTTTAATTAGTTTCAGTTTTGTATTTACCCACTAGTACTATATAAATACGTTTCTACCCTTTGTTAGAATCCTCGATCGACACCTTACTCCAGTGTTAGTGGTATGATTCGAGTATTGAATTAAAGATGCAAAACAGTAAGGCTACCGATGGACCAAATTTTGCTAAACTTAAGGGCTCATTGTTTTGTTTGTGAAAAAACATAACCGGTCATGTTTACACAATTTTGAGAAGATCTCAATCCAAACTAAAAATGTTATAGTTAAGTAAATCTCGTATGTACTAACTCGACTTTATTTTGGTTTGGGTGATTTACTTTCTTTATCAAAATTTTAAGCATGAATCGTTTTCAATACTTCTTTTCATCAAACGTGATCAATAACCCTAAGTCCAAACAACTCGAAACCTATCCGGTCAAAAAACTGCATATTATCTTTACTTGGCTCTCTTTCTTGGAATGAGTATGAGTATGACTATTTATTTTTTGAGTTGTTTCATACATCGATTTATACAAAACATACACCCACAATATATCCACACACTCACAAACATCAAAATATACCCCATACAACCTCCCCTTTCCTTTTATTTTCGTTAGCTGAAGACCTTCATCGAACAAATGTCACCACCCACCCTTCGCGCACCATCCTTGTTAGCGCACAAAACCTATCTTCGTGTGTGGTGGTGTCGACCATAATTCCCCGCCTTACAAGCGAAGCTTAGGAGCACATAGTGGCGGAGCTTGACGTTTTATTGTGGGAGGGCCGAAAACGTAACTCTTATGATGTAGGAGGGTTAAAGTGTAAAATAATTTTTTATTACATAAAAATCAACAGAAAAATACACTAAGTGACAAATTTGTGAGAGGGCCACAACCCCTCCTTGTCCCAACAAAGCTCCGCCTATGGGAGCACATTTTAGAAAATTGGACCATAACCAAAGAATTGAAACTTCGCCAAATCAATAATCAAACATGTGTAGTTTGTGTTTTGAACGGCACAGATATATAAATAAAAAGCTATTAGCAAGTTGCAAGAAGCTAAAAAGCAGAGACTCAAGACTAGAAATAAACAAAAACTACAAACGTGCATAATATAGTACACGATTTAATAGTATTTCACTTTCACCTTAATTTTTATTTATTTACTCCCTCCGTCTCACATAAAGTGTCCACTTGACTTTTTCAAAGTCTTTTTTCTTCAACTTTAACCTTAATGATTTCTTCTTATGTTATATGATACTTGATGCAAGATATATGAATGGATAGAGTTTTGAATATATTTTTCGTTGGTAGAATTTTCGTTCAATATTATATAACACAAACAAAAATATTTATGATCAAAGTTGAGGAAAAAAGACTTAAAAAATTCCATTGTGGACACTTAATATGAGACGGAGGGAGTATTAAACTTTGGTTGTAAAACAAACTCTAAACTTTATACAAAGAAATTTTTTATTAGAGTAAAGTGCATAATGCATTCTTGTGGTTTCTAAAAGACCGTCTCACGTCCCTGACCCATAATTAACTCAATTTTTATCCCCCCTAGTAAAAGTGAGCATCGTACAGTTAAAGGGGAAAAAAATGTTGGTCACGTGAAGATGTGAGACAGACTTTTTGCAAACTACATTGATGTATTTTTGCCTCACTTTTTTCTTGTAACTGACAAAATATTTACACCATTTATCCTTAGGGATGTATGGTGGCTCATTTTTACTAACGGATGAATGCAAATTGAACGAAATATAGGCAAGGGACATGAGACCATCTTTTTGAAAATCACATGCACTTTACTCTTTATATTAAAAATTAGAAATTGCTTATTTTTCAATATTTTTTGCTTCTTTTGAACCATGGGAACTTTGTATTAAAATGTTCCATATATATATTTTTTAGGTAAATAAACAGATTTCGATGAATTTACAAGGAGTTGCATACAGTTTTTGACATTTTATTGAATTCAAAATAATTTTGTTCAAACATACTTTTTTTTTAACGGCGAAATTTTATAACTAGCAACACGCTAGAAAAAACATTTACATAACCAAACTAAAAAGAGCTGGGTTTTGCATCCAACTCAACTTAAAACAACGACACCTACTACTAAGAGGCCATTACAAAATTATCAAAAAATAAACTCTCCTTTGGTCTCAACCTTCCAAAAACGCAGGAGTTCCTAAAACACCATACATGCCACCATAAAGACCGAAAAGAAGCTTCCAATAGTTGTTTTATCACATTTGAAAGCCTTATAGAGGCAAACCACTCCAACCATTGGACGTATGAGCTCAAACCCGGAATATTAATATCCCACTACCTAGCAAACCTTTCCGAACAACCCTCACATATAGCGCAAAGAACCGAAGGAATATCTATACCGCGAGCATCCAAGTTGACACGAGTTGGAATTCTATCCATAGACATTTTCCAAATGTTGGCATGAACTTACTCCATCTAGTTGGTTGACCGGTTGTGATTAAAAACTTCTTATCAATAGCAACTCGAACCGATTTGACAGTAAAGTGACTCGTACCTTCCAATGTCCAGAACCATCTATCCTCCATAGTAGCTAAATGAATATCCGTTACCAAGGATTGAACCTGAGACCATTGCACGCTTTCTACTCCATCTCTTGGATGTCTTCTTAACGAATCGGTGCCGGTACCTTGAACCTTTTTTGCTGCTACTGTAATTGACTTATCCAATTCCAAAGCATATACTCTTGGAAATATATCCTTTAGAATGCCATTTTCTGCCCATTTATCTGACCAAAACTTCGTAGAACAACCATCACCTATCCTCCGGTTACAACAAGCCAATAAATCTATACCATGCTCTTTGATACTATCCATAGCCTTAAGAACATTTATCCATACAGAAGAAGGATAAACCTTCCTCGTTGTAGCATTTATCCCACCCCCTTCATCGTGTATAGCTTTGACAACTTTAGCCCATAAAGCATTTGGATATACCATGAATCGCCATATCCATTTAAATAGAAGGGCATGATTCAAAGCAAATATACTATTTACTCCGAGACCCCCTTCACGATGAATAGCCAAGACTTTCTTCCAACTTACCCAAGTAGTTTTTCGCTCATCCATATCCGCCCCTATAAAAAACTTATTTCGAATAGAGTCAAGATAATTTACCACTGCTTTGGGGGCTTTATATATAGACATGCAATAAGTTGGTATGGCACCAAGAACCGACTTTAGTAAAGTTAACCGACCTCCAACAGATAAAGTTTTCACTTTCCATTTTGATAATTTATTATTCACCTTATCTATTACCTCCTTCCATGAATCAATTCTAGACATGTTAACCCCCACTTTAACCCCAAGGTAAGATCTGAGGCTCTTGGTAACCTTACATCCAATATAAGAAGCCATGTACTCTACTTCTTCAATAGGAACTTGCACACCCACAAGCGTAGTTTTATGAAAGTTAACTTTCATTCCAGATGTAAGATAAAAGCATTGCAATAATCGTACAAGGGCAACGATGTTTGCACTCGACCATCTTCCAATAAAAATGGCATCATCCGCATAAAACAAATGGGATAAGTTAATCTTCATACCATTACCGATTACCAATGGGGAAAATAAACTTTTCTCCATAATGTTCATAAAAGCTATATGAAGACTTTCCATTACCAGAAGAAACAAAAACGGAGATAAGGGATCCCCTTGACGTAAACCTCTATGAAACTGAAATTCCTTTGTAGGACTCTCGATTACTAGAACGGAACCCATACATGACGAAAAGCAACCTTGAATCCACATCCTCCATTTCTCACCAAAGCCGAACCGAGATAAAATGTCATCGATAAAGTCCCACCTTACCGAGTCATAAGCTTTCTGAAAATCGATCTTTAAAACCATCGTCTTTTGATTATGTTTTTTGCACCACGATAATATCTCATTAAAAATAAATGGCCCATCAAGAATTTGTCGACCTTTAAGAAAAGCTCTATGTTAACTAGATCATCACTGACAATTTTATATTGACACCCAATTAGACTTATGGGCCGGAAATCATTCACTAGGTTTGCATCAAGGACTTTAGGAATTAAGGTTATAAAAGATGAATTACATCCCCTAGGAAACTTACCGAAGAATTCACCGACGGCAGCAAATACATCATCTCCAACTAAGTTCCAAAATTTCTTAAAGAATTCAAACGTGAATCCATCGGGCCCCGAAGCCTTTTCTAACCCACACTCCTACACAGCCGTTCTAACTTCATCACGCGTAATATCTTCTTCTAGAATCCCGACCTGATCCAGTGTTAGTCTGGTTGGAAATTATGTATCTATAGACGGACGTTTCCAATCAAGAGCATCAAAAACTGAGGCAAAATGATTGTAGAACTCCTGCTTCACCCGCATTGGGTCATTTACCCAATCCCCATCAATCAAGACCCCGCGAATTGCATTATGACCTCGTTTTTTATTTATGATCCCATGAAAATACTTACTATTTTCATCCCCTTCAATTGCCCAATTAATTTTAGCTTTTTGAGCTAAATCCATGGACTCCTTGTGTTGAAGATCCAATAAGAATTTAGTAAGATGGCATCTATCTTCTTCATCCGTTTCATGGCCTTAACCCATATCGATGCGTTTATCAATGGCAATAAGCTTATCTACCCATTCTTTCTTATTACTATTTCGTTCCTCCACTTTTGTTTTACTCCATATCCTAATTTTTTATTTAAGAAATTTAAGCTTGTTCTTCAATCTAACCATAGCATTAGAATCAGCAACTACCTCATTGTTCCAAGCATCCTCAACCACCTCCTGAAAATCATCTTCCAAAAACCAAGAACCAAAGATACGAAATGGCTTAGGACTAAAATCCGAGACCACTTCGTGTAATAAAATAGGACGATGATCAGATAAATGTCTAGTAAGAATCATACCAGAGAAATGAGGAAAAGTTTCTAACAGTCCTTCTGATACAAGAAACCTATCGATTTTGCTCATTTTGGAACCCGCCCTATCCCACCATGTAAACATATAACCATCTAAAGGAACATCCACCACCTCTGCGTTTGAAAGAAATTCTTTAAAGATGCTTGCGTGATGACTGTTAAATGTCGAACCAAAACGTTCATGAGAATCCAAAACTTCATTAAAATCACCCATGATAATAACCTCCCCATTCCAACATTTAATGATGTCCACAATACGATCCCATAACACTTTTTTCGCACCAATTTCTTGAGGAGAATATATAGAGACAATTAAGATTGGCGTATTGGTTAAAAGCCACAAACCTTTTAGTGCCACAAAACTATTATCTATCACTTCCCGAGTCATCTGAAAAGAGTTTTTATCCCAAACGCACAAAATACCTCCTGATGCACCAATAGCAGGAGCCATAGAATAATAAAAAAAACCATTACCCCATAACAATCTAACTGCCATACAACTAAATGTTGATTTCTTTGTTTCTTGAACAGATAAAAATTGTATTGCATTGTTAAAACACAAATCCTTTACCCATTTCTTTTTCTCCTTCCTACCTATTCCTTGAACATTTAGCGACATAATCTTCATTTATGAAACCCGCCCTCTCCTAGATTCTCTATAATTTTCTTGAGATCCTTTTCACACCCCTTCATTGTGTAACCCATAGCTTGTCCAAACTCACTAACCTCATTAAATTTATCTATCATCGAGAATCCATCCGTTAATATCTTTGACTTAATTTGAGATGACATATTAATTGAGTGAGAATTACACGCATCCTCATCATTAGTAACTTTATGCAAATCACATACCTCCTCATTTGCGTTTATATTCTCTTTCCCGCTCTCTATTTGGCGTATTTCTTTCTGATTATCCTCCTCGATAACTTCGTTGCTTTTATCTCCCATAGGTACGTTACCACTTGCCTTAGAAATTGGTGACGAAAGTGGTGTGAAACCGGAGGGGTCAGAATTTCTCCCATTTTTTTGTAGTCCCAAATAAGACATGGACGTCGAAGGAATGCGAAACGAGAACTCCAAATGCTCGCTCTACATCTTTTCGAACGGCCTCTGGATGTTGAGCGAACAACTTATGCTTTCTAATTTGTGGAGAAGTTATAGATTTGACAAATGCTGCCCATGAAGGATATATGCCATCAATAAGATAATATGCCATATTTCTTTGATGACCATTCACAACATAACTCACTTTTGGTGCTCGACGATCTAACACATCACTAAAAACAGGAGATCAATGGAGAACATTAATATCATTGCACTAACCTGGTGTTCCAAAGAAAGCATGTCATATCCATAACTCACTTTTCGTACTGCCACCACTTTCTTCATTAAGATGTAAACGTGTCTTGTCACGATCTAGGTTTAACTTCCACTTGGGATGTTTACACATAACTTCGTTAAATATAATCAAGTCTAAAAACTTGCTACCATCTCCCTCGTAAATTTTATGAGCATCAAGTTCGACATCTTTCAAACTCATTCCACTCGTTTTTCTACTATATGCTGCCGTGTAAGCAGCGACCCACTTGCTTCCGTGGTTTTATCCAAAACCTTATCATTCACTTATAAAATCTATTCTAATTAAATGAAAATATACATGTCCATTGGAAATTGTGCCATGTGGTTTTATCCAAAACCTTATCATTCACTGGGTGGTTGATGCATTTATTTTGTATTTATGTGAATTAAATGTACTCATTAAATGGAATGTCTTTGAAATCGGTTGGGCAAAAGTCATGAGTAAATATATAAAATTTAAATAAATGAAAGAATACATTTTCGTACGTATTTTTTTTTTTTTTTAAAACTACAATAAATTTGTATTGTTAAAAGTGAGTCACCTTTTATTATGGAGTCAAATGATACATTTTTATCATGATGTTTTATATAAATTAACTAATTAAAAGAAAAAGTAAACAAAGTATCAATTTATAAATGAATATAACATTGGAATACAAATTGGCATTTAGTGGTGACGTGACAAGATTGGTCCATGCATTTGAATGTCACAAAGTGACCGGGTCGTGTACCATTTCTTCTTGCATTTATGTACTACCAATATAATATATATATTTTCTTGTCCGGTTGCTATCCAACCGATTGGTAGTGGTTACGGATAAACTTAGTCTAAAAGCATAGTTCTTGGCATGTCAGTCATAAAATAAACTTACCTTTATAATTTGAGATATCACTTAAAGCACACGTTAGATACTCCTATTCATGTGGGTGTGCTGAGATTACCGCCATGACTTATCAAGCGGGTGTACTGATAAAACACATAAAGCAAATAACTCCTTTACAAGGTTACCTAATCTGCAATTAAGTTGGCAAATGCTTTCAACATTATATGTAACTACATGTACGCATGAACGGCAAGAATGGAAGTTACCTCTAGAGATAATGGAAGGGGGCATTTGACTTGTAACCTTAACCAAACAATTCGATCAAAATTATTCTTTGAAAATTTTCCCTATATCATAATTAAAGAGTTAGAACCACTAACTCAAAAATAAAGATGACAATCTATTTAAAAAGAATAATTCACTTAAACACAAGCTCATTTATATGATAATGGGATAATTGTTGTATATGAGAAAGTGTCCAAGCATCATTTATGTCATCCATAAGACTATTAGCAATAGTTTCCAGGCATTTGGCAAACCACGACATTCCTTTACGATGCCTTCCCCTATCTTTTCTAGCTAGTGATCATTACCAACACATGGTCCCGCAATTCCAGAAGACAGTTTTTTTGCTGTTGCATCATTCAAGACACCTGCTTTATATATTAATTCAGTGTTAACACCCATCCACCTAAATACCTAAAGTCTAACTGGGTGATATTTACAACGTACAACTAGCAGAACTTAGTGAAAATATCAAGAAGAAACGTAAATATATATCATTGATATATCACTGATATATGATTAAAGTTGAGCTAGTGTCAATAACCTACTACATCTTAAAAGTATATAAACATTATGGGTTAATGGCATATAATAGCAACATACTTTCCCATTTGAGCCATTATCAGATATGAACTCCAAAAAGTATCACAATACCCATCGAACGTTATATTAACTGATCTGATATCAGCAACTTGACCATTTTTTCTTACAAAATTCACGCCATGTGACACATGTACATGTCATGTCACTTCTTTTAGAGCGTTAGGTTCCATGTCAGCCCCTAATACGCACCGTTAGGTTGTCTTCCTTAATAAAAACACATATAACCCTAACACTAACGCATACAACCTAACGATGTGTATTAGGGGCTGACATGGAACCTAACGCTCTAAAAGAAGGGGTATGACATGTACATGTGTCTCATGACGTGAATTTTGTAAGAAAAATTGGTCAAGTTGCTGATATTGGATCAGTTCATATAAAGTTCGATGGGTATTGTGATACTTTTTGGAGTTCATATCTGATAATGGGTCAAATGAGAAAGTACGTTGCTATTATATGCCATTAACCCAAACATTATATATTCCTTGAATGTTTGAACGTAAGGTGTAGTTACACAAAACCAATTATGGGTAACCATGATGATCCAACTTTTGAACCCTAAATACTGTACAATCTTAGAACAAAGTATAAAGATTAAAGAATACTAAACTTTAAAGCAATTGTATAAGACTGAAGTTTTACCTTAAAGAAACTGACGCACGAACTTTGATTCTTTGAATAATCTCAAACCTTAACTTCAATCGATTTTTCAAGTATTTTTGTTGTTTCGGTTTGAGGTTCCAAAAATACGTAAAACAAACAATATTGAGGGTTTTTTTTTCTTTATTTATATTGACGTTTTTTTTTTAATTTAACACCAAATCTTTAATAAACAATATCCTTTTCTTTTTAGTTTATTCTTTTAGCTTTAACCACTAAATAGTTTGTGAATTACTTCCACCTTTTTAAAGTTTTATTGTTTATACTTTTGACACATATACTTTTTAACACAAATTTAAAAGAAAACGAATTTACATATAATTTTTGTCAAAAAAGAAATTATTTAGGTTTTATTATTTGAATATACGTAAAATAAATAATTAATAATAGGAAAATACCGCCTAACACGAAATGATTTAATTTTTTTGAAATACAAAAATCACCACTTATAGTTTTGTTTTATTATATAAAAGATGAGAAAATAATTGAAATGAGTAGGACAAACAGTAATCACAATCAAACATTCCAGATGCATCTATAAAAATAGATGCAATATCCTTCAAATGCTCACTCTCAATTTTAAATGGGTGACTAAAATTACTTCTCACACTTCTCATTTAATCATTTAATCTCACTGAATACCTTCGGTAGTATGGTTTGTGCAACTTAAACAACTTGATAAACTAAAGTTACACAAAAAAACGTGGAACAAATAAATACACACATAATCTTTTTGTAATAAAATGCACACAAGAAATAAGACATAGGTAATGTTGCGTGCGTACATCCGGGGACGGATCTATTTGTTAAATATGGAGGGCAAGTGCCCCCCATGGCTCGTTGAAAAAGTCAAAAATTTAGTGTAATTTTGACCTTTTTTCAAAAGTGCCCCCCACTCGAGATTCAAATTGCCCCCCACTCACGTATTAAAACCCAAATTCAACACTTTAAAATCTTATAAATCCTTATCTCTAACTAAAAATACTTGATTTATTATTTCGATCTTAGTTTTTTCTTCCATATTTTGTTGCCATTGCCAAAAAAAAAATTGCCTCCCACAAGCGATATTCCTGGGTCCGTCACTGCGTACATCTAAACGCAAATTGCACAAAATGCTTTACCCATTATAAAAAAAATCAACAAAGTGAGGGGAAAAGTACATCGATAAATCTTTAAGCATTATTTATGCACATTTAATATCAACAACAAAATACGCTTGGACACAAAACATAAGATTAATCTCGGTTTAAAATCTAACCATGAATTACCCGCATTTGTTTCCCACAACAACGTACTCATAAAAGTAGGACATGTGTACTTACCCACAAATTAGCGACTAAAACTTACCCACACTACAAAATTTATGCTTACACTTGTGGGTAAAAAAATTACCCCCAACATTATCCATACCGCACACAAAGTATAACTCTATGGGAAATATTTTGTGGAAAATATTTTAGCGGGAATAATTTACCCATGTACCACACACAAAGTATAACTCTATGGGAAATTTCGTGGGAAAGTATGTGGAAACCTGAGGGTAAATTTGCTCCAAATATTCATTCTACGATTGGGGGTAATACGTGGGTAACGGGTGGGTAAATACCCACAAAACAACATTCTTGTGTAATTTTCGTGGCTAATTGACAAAATTGTTTTAGTGAAAAGTGGCAGTTTCATTGTAAACCTCTAACGCTACATCATCACTATCCTCATTAATCGGATAATCAACCTTTTTAGAAGCCACATTAGAAGAACTAGGAAGCACTGATTTACAAGGTTTTAGTAGCTTCCCATCATCATCCACTAGCACGAGCTATCCATCAAGCATCTGACTTTCTAGTTCATTAATCCTTGCAACCAAAGGTGTAGTACTTGAACTACCGAAAGCCGAATCAACCACTTCATGGATAACTTTCTTACCTGAATTTGACGACCCCCCATTTGATCCAAGCTAGCCATCATTCTCAATCATATTAAGCGCATCAAACGGATTAGTTGAATTCGTCACAAAATTCTTTTTCGTACCACTAGAACTCACACCATTCTTCTTAGAGACACCTTGGTAAACTTGTTTCTTAGGCTTATATTGGACCTTAGACCCCATGTTAATACCACGAGAAATATGTCTACGAGGTAGTTGAAAACCATCATAAGTCGTGTGTTGCTTCTCAGGTTTGTCAACTACCTGTTTTGGATATGAAAAACTATCATTGCCAACATATCATACACACCCCACATCTAGGTGGTTCTCATTCATACTCCACCCTCACCGTGTGAAGAACCTTTTCATCATCCTCCACATTTGTAATAGCAATAACCATCCCATCCTTTAACTCCCGATCATCCCTTATATCAATCAATGCACGGGCATATTTCCACCCTTAATAGCGATCTTGACTAGTGATTACGAATGATCATCAATTAGGATGTATAACGGTCACCTTCCTTTCACTTGCACCTTAACGCCATATTAGCTTTACATCACACCACCTAGCAGCATTAGTGGTAACCACCTGACCAAACACATAAACATAATCAGGTTATACAAAGACATACCCACAATATACTACACAGTCAACACACACTTCCAAATTGACGAAAGATTTCGATAGTTTGACCATAAGACATCGTTCAAAATAATTCAAGAAATAATACACCGGTATGGCTAGGGGTGTTATTTGGGCTTAAGGCTAAAACCAAACCCGATCGTGACCCTATTAAAATTTCGGGTTGGTTAGGTCTATTCGGGTCGGGTTCAAGTCGACCTGAATATGCGCAATATGATAAATATTTTTGACTAATAATATAAGTTTATAAGAATAAGTTACAAGAGGAATAATAAAAAAGTTACAAAAAAACTTTACCCGGGTTAGTGGGTTGACAAGAACCACCACTACAGTGATCAACCCTTTCCCCAGCAACATTCTGACACCTTCGCCAGCGACATGTCGCTGGGGAAACGTATCCCCAGCG